>JARYGA010044894.1:0-25092 GCA_030545235.1 Helianthus tuberosus
CAGCTTCATATAGTAAGATTGAGCATGACGTAGTAGATTCAACTGTCGTAAATAATGAAGAGTGTGTTGGCGTGGTGGTTGGCTCTGTGGAAGGAGATGCTTTCGATAAAGCTGAGGAGGTGGTTATGGATGGTAAAGGCAAAGCGGTGGTAGAGGAGGGGCATGTGGATTTTAACGGTAAAGCTTTTCATTCTATAACATGTGTTAAATAGTTCGGTATTAGGAACATTTATTGGGGTTAACATGTGTTAATCATACGAACAGTGGACGGAGGCGAAACGTCGATTGATGAACGTAGTTTCAATGGGCCTAATTGGAGTCTGGGAATGACACAAATTGGTGGTGAATTTGACGAGTCACAGCAGACCGGTACGTAAGAGCATTAAAATGATTAGGATTGCTGGTTTAGTGGAGTCATTTAAATATACTTATTTGCATCGAACATGCAGGTTGCACAAGTGCAAAGGTGGATGAGATGGCTGGGACAGAAACAGCGCCCGGACGTTCCGGTAAGCTTTACTATTTTTGTTTACTGTGAAAGTGTTATATTGGTTACAGAGTAACGTGAATTGTTTTTTTTATACGTGTTTAGGCGATGTGGAGACTACCCCAAACTTGAGTATGGTTATAATGGTAGAACCGGTTAGCTCATATGACCCCGCAATTGCAATCCACAAGGGGCAAGCTGGGGTGGAATTAGTGGGTGGTGATGCGAAGGAGGTGGAGGACAATTTGTCGCTAGAAAACCGTGTACGTATGTTAGCTGAATTGGGGGCCCAAAAAAGGAAGCTCCCTTTTAGAGAGAAAGTGGCAGCTGAACCAAATAGAACACCTTACTATATAAGGTCTGTTGACATGGGACAACCAATCACTAAGAAGGAGGATAATATATGGGATTACATATACGCTGATGAATCCCCGACGCACTTTCTAAATGGGCATTCTCGTAGGAAGCTGGCAATGGAGGCAAACAAGTAAGTAGAACTACTACGGGGTTTATAGTTGTATAATAGCGTGTAAACAATGAACCCAATGGATCTAGTTAATTGGTTATTTTTTGAATTTTTCCGCAGGAATGAACAGGGTACGTCGTCAGTTGATGATGTAGATAGCCCAATACACATGGCTGTGTAAGTAGGGGGAAACTGTTAAAAATTAGTTAAATTACAGTAACGTGTGTTAAGATATGGAAGTTAATTTTTTATGTCCATATGAAACCAGGGAGTTGCTGTTTCGAAGCCCTGCCCATGTAGAAGCGTCTCGGGCTATGTTCAAGAGTTTAAACATTGGCAAGGAGGTGTCGGATGGTATTATCGACTGTTGGGCGGAGGTGCTAAACTTCCAAGAGAAACGCAAATCAATGGAGGCTTACAGTAGGCTATTCTTTGGTACTAAAGTTGTGGTGAGTGTTTTGTATATAGACATGATTTGGGTAGTTTGATGTTTTTTGTGGAAAAGTAGTTAGGGTGTGGCGAGTGGTTATCCTTATAAATTTCTCTTTTGTGTAAGTTTCCGTGGATGTTAACAACTGAGGAAGGGGGAGTCGAGGCGCGAATGCAGAAGTTTCGGGCTGGTATAAAAGGTGCGGTTAACAGCGCTGAAAAGGTCCCTGATTTTAGAAAGCACGACATTGTTTTGTTCCCGATCTTGGAGCAAAAACATTTTTACTTGTTAGTGTTTGAGTTACGGGACCCCGGAATTTATGTTGTTGATAATAACAAAGCCAGACAAGCTCGGTCGATAGAAGATAGTGTATACTACCTCCACAAGGACACACCGTATAAGTTTGTAAGTTATCGAAACCACCATGTTGTACCGTAAGTGTGATTGTATTCAAGATGTGTTTTTTAATTGAGCATGGCTTGTATCTGTATATGCAGAAAGATATGTTTGTGCAATACTTTCGGGAGGTTGGGAATCCGCGAGCCGATGACATTGACGACTGCAACATCCAGCGTATGCCGGTTAGTTGGGCAACGACAGCAAACACAACTGATTGTGGGGTCTTCTTAATGCGGCACATGGAATGCTACATGGGGAAAAAAGTTTTAATTGTGGGTTCAGCATGAGTGGGGCGAAGAAGATGGCCGAGGTGCGGAAGTTGAGAAAGAGGTATGCTGCGCACATCTTATGTTCAGAGGTGAATGTGCTGCTTCCTAAAATCCAGCAGGGTTGCCGGTTAGAGTAACGTGTGTTAGGGGTTGAATGGTATTTACTGTGGGGATAGTTGTAGCGTTAAGTGTGCCAGCTCTTTTGGGGACACCTATTATATGTATATGTAGACTTTGATTTGGGTGTGGCATGTATTTTGTTTTGTGGATGTTTCTTTAACACTTATTGTGGGATAGGTGTTGCGTTAAGTGTACCAGCTATTTTGGGGATACACTGACAGTGTGAAAATCTGTCTGTTTAAAACGGATGTTTAGTAACTTGGTAATTTTATACTCTGAAGAATATTGACAACATACAAATCTTGCATGTGTTTGAATGTTATTGATGTAGTTGATAATGTTTTAAATTATATATTGGCAGGTGTAACATTTTAGGAAATGAAAATGCTCCTTCTTGTTGTCAAGGGGCCCACTATTTTAAATGTAGTCTTCATTCTTGGAAGTTGGGGAAAGTAGGTGGCAGTAGTCTAGTAACATAGGGTTTGGTGGGTAGAAAACAACTTTATTGGAAAGGAACCATTGCTTTTTTGCCCCTTATGGTCACATCAAAGTCAAGTCACAACAACTATATTAAATGTATCGATGATATACCTCTATAAGTAGTGTAATGAATAACCAAGTCATATTCTATAATACTTCAGTAAACCAAAAACTTTTAGTGGTTCCAAAGTGTGCTAATGTGATGGATGCTTATAAAAATAAGGTCACGGCTACACCACCAGGCATGGAGAAGCGAAAGGGGAAAGAAGCATGTGAGGGTCGGTACGGGGTGTGCTACGAAAGAAAAGTGTTTCACAAGAAGTGCCAGGACGTGAAAACTGGAGGCCCGGGTGGTGACGACGCTTCAGAAAGCGGAACAAATAATGTAACTGATGTTAGGAGACGCCGTACGGAACACGTTTTGCCAGAAGCTGAAATTTTGAAGGGGTTACCAGAGGAGTTGGTTAGGTTGCTGACGGATCCAGACCATGAATTATGTGGTTGCCCGTTGTGTCCATACTCACCCGAAACAATCAGGTCCTGGTGTTACCATGACCCATGGGAGAGTGAGCGTAGCCTGTCTCCTCTGTACTTTCATGATGAAGATGTTGACACACCATGATGAAAAGCTTCGTAGAGATGGAGGATAAGAAGGGGTAGTTAGGATGTTGTAAGTGGTTATAGTTGTGTTAACCTGTTGACCCTATGTTTGTAGACGACATACTAACGTCGTTTTTTTGTTCTTTTATTATTTTTTTTTTTGGGGGGATGTGTTGATGTGACGGCTCGGTAGCCGATCCGTTGTTTTATCTGCGGGTGTAGCCTAGTAGTAGTATGTGTGGTTAAGTTGGCTAGTTGTGAAGTTTATTTCTATAACCTGAGGTGTCTTTATATATAACCTATTGGTGTGGTTAACACCTTTTGTCTTTTACTGATCCTTTACAGTTAAAAAAACCCCAAGTACGGGGGCTAACGTGTGTTAAGCATCTGTTGTAATGCTGTTGTAATATATATACCAAACCCACAATTATCCATGCATAAGATAATAAGAAAAGCAAGTTAATAGCAAACAAAGGTCCACAAAAGGTGGCCTACAAACACAAAGTGCCAGAGGCCATAAAGTTTTTACAAGACTAGAAATGATAAATGGGATAAAAATAGTTCCACCATCTTACACACGTAACAGGAAAAAGCAGGAGGATGTCAAAAGACTGTTACATGTGTGTAAGAAGGCCAAAATGAAGAGAGTCTCCCATTACATAGTACTAGTAAACGAAAGAAAATATTTTAATCAAAGGCGGAGGCACCGGTGGCGGACTGCCTTTGTTGTTCAGCAGCTGCCTTTGCTGCTTTCATTGCGGCCATCTTAACGCAGTTGCGTGAGTCGTGGTCATCGACATATAGGCCACAACGCTTGCATAGATGAAGCTGCTTTGGAGGTTTTGGTGGTTTTGTCTTTGCGTTCTCACCAGGTCCGGAAATGCGAGTATGTGTACCACATCCCTTATTGCGTACAACATCTGGATTAGCAACTTCGACTGGAATGTTGATTGGTTGCCCAACTATTTCTTCCATTTTACACTCGTTTGTTTCATTTTGAGTTGTACCCAATGGTTGCTTGGAAAGCACATTGATCTTGAAATCCCGGTGTTGGGCAACCAATTTTGACAATGAATCCTCATTGGTTCTGGCCACATCAACGCATTCAGTAACGAGGTCGAGGATTTCATTTCGCATAACAGACGGTGCGTGTGCGTTGACGCCGTATCGGGAGGAAAGTGAAAAAACCACTTTTGGGAGGGCATCTCGGCGCCACCTATCGTTTATGTATTGGGGTGGTGTCTTTGAAACATTTTTCAATCGATATACGCAAAAGACATGGCGACACACATATCCGATACGTGTGAAATTCCTGCATGAGCAACTGGCGGAGTGGTCTACAGTGTTATATGTAACCTGTTGGGGACAGAAGGAGCAAAAAAAAAGGCATTTATATCTAACGTATGTTAGCGGAGTGGTAATAATGAACTTGCCTAACATGTGTTACCTGATAGACGTTTGTGATGTTGTTCCTTTTGTCCAAATGAGTGACGTCTAGCAAAAGAGTGGTATTGCTGGACTCGGTTTGGTTTGTGATGTAGCATAAAAACTTCCCTTTAATTATCTCCTTTTGAACCTGCATGAAAACAGCGTTTGTGTAAATGGCGAACGCGTGCTGTTCTATCGCTAAATCAGTATTGCCCTTGAACACCGTGGATGAGGTTTTGTACTCCGATACGCGTTGCCGATAGCGTTGGTTGTCTACCCTATTTTCAAAGCACATCATAAATTGTACAAGGGTGTTTGCGCTTGTTGAGTTGACCTTGAAGGCAGCATTCGAGCTTTCGCAGCGTGAAGTGGTCTTCATCAAGCAACACATTGGCAATTCCCTGAAGTAGGCTGGTACCCAAAGATGTTTGATGTTGTACATGTCGTTCAACCAAGTGTGGTCTTGTAGGCCAAATGTTTCTAGGAGGTCATGCCAGCGGGACTCAAACGTTTCTGGTTTGATATATACATTCCAAACCAACCGGTGAATGCAGGACCGAACATCAGTGTTATCAAGAAGGTCCGCAGAGATCTGGTAAATTTTAAGAGTTATTAACACATGTTAGATTAAACAGTTTAAAAATACATGTAAGTCTGTGATGTTGTCGGTGGCGTGATTCGGTAAAGACCATAGGAACAACTTGAAGCATAGATGGGTCTTGATCACTTAACACAAGAGTTGGTTGAGTACCGTGTGCCTTCAAGAAAGCCTTAAGCAACCACGCATAAGATTCAATGGACTCGGTTGATATCAAACCCGCACCAAATGTAACACATTGGAAATGATGATCCACACCCGTGAATGGCACAAAAACCATCTTGTACCTATTAATAAAAATGGATTTGAAGTTAACAAAATTTATTAGTTTTTTGGTTAGGTTTGTATACTTTGATATCAGGCCTAACACATGTTAAGGGGGACCTCACCTGTTAGTGCTGTAAGTCGCGTCGAAGGCGAGGACATCGCCAAAAGCTTTGTAGTTTAGCTTTGAAATCTCATCAGCCCAGAATACAGAAGACAGCTTTCCATTTGAAACCGTGTAATCAAAATAGAAGTTGGGTAGGTTGTCAAAGCGCTCACGCAAGAGTTCAAGGAAAACTTGTGCGTCACGTTCACCAATAAAAATTCGCAACTGGTGGCTAAAATTTTTAAAATCCACCGGAGTCCCGTTGACATTGTGATGCCCCCCTTTTAAAGCTACAATACATCTATAAGCTCTTATGGGTCCGATATGGTTTAGACTCATATTGTGAATGAATTGTTTGGTGGTGAATGAAAGCTTCCGTGATATCTTACTAAGATCACGGTTGTAATTCTCAACAAGTTCATGATTATGAATATCATTGAAACTCAGAACTGTGTATGTATCATTATAGATTGCGACTAGAATGCTTGCCTTACAGTCACACAATGTGAAGTTGGTTCTCCTTGGCCTTACAGAAGATTCATCTAGTGTGTCAAAAGTCCTCTTTAGTTGTGGTTTCCCGTATTTTGAGCAGCGAAGATACTTGTGTGTGGGAATTCCATTCCATACTTTAGTTTAGCCTTTTTTAACAGAAAAACCAGCTTCAAACGCATAAAGTTCATACATGGAGAAAACAGACTCAAATGTCGGATAAGATTTCCCACAAACTGGTATGAACTTATCAGCGACTGTAGGAATCCAGTAGCGGGTTCCCTGAGGCGTATCAAAAACGAAGTTTGGATGCGCTGGACCTGCATCAGAAAACGAAAGGTTAGAAATCTGGTATATGAGAGCACGAAAGGTTAGAAAACTGGTATATGAGTATAAAGTGTGCTCCCATGGAAAAAAACAACCATCTAACGGCCCGCGAGATGATTCAGCAAACACAGAAGGGGCCTGAGATGATCCAGAACCAGCACCCGGCATGTTAGCGTAGCCAGAATCTTCGGATGCTACATGTGAACAATAGGGCATATGTTTGCATTATGACATATCAGGGGGAGGAAAAAAAACCACGAGTGTAACATGTATATAGTAAAACAAACCTTGATCATTATCCATAACCTCGTCAGCAGGGAAATCGGTGCTAATGAACTTGTTGGAGATCAGATAATCTGGTGATCTAACAGAGACTTGAGATGATCCAGCATCATCAACCGGCATGTTAGTGTATCCAGAAGCTTCGAATGGTACAGGTGAACATTGCCATGCAGTATATTTGAAATATTCCATTAAAAATGTCGAATAAACAAAAAACATATATACGAGGGAGTTAAGATAGAGAGACAAACCTTGAACATTTAATTCCTCGTCAGTATGGAAGTCACTGGTCATGAACCTGTTGGGGAGCATATGAACCGTCGACATTAACTCGAAGGTTGGTGGATTTGTCTCCATGGACATTAATGGATAAAGGATGATATGCAGGAGAAGAGGGGTAAATGAAGATATGAGGGAAATTAATGGAGATGAGATCTTGTAATTCTTGCTTTTAAAAATGAAATAATCGAAAAGAAATATGGGTTTGACAATGAGGTGATGGGCATTAATGATAATGTCAAATCAATTGGGGAAGATATCTTAGGGGTTGGGTGGATAGATGTACAATTACAAATATACCCTTATAGGCAAAAAGTATAATCAGATTACTATGCATACGTGGAAGGATGTAGGCCACATGTTGAGTTTGCAAAGTTTCTAAAAAATTGGGGTTTTCTCTAGAGCATTACCCTATATATATATATATACTAGTCACTTACCCGCGCGATGCGGCAGGAGTGGCGATTTACAATAGGATATTCGTTTACCGTTAGTTTATCCGTCGTCTCGTGATATATTGTAAGTACTTAAGTTAGTTTTCTTATTCGTGATATGATGACACTGGTATTTTTCTGTTAGTTTATCGATTCTTTGGTGATATACTCGGATAAATTTTTGTAGCTGGAGATTCGGCGTGATCTTCTACAAGAAGAGTACAAAAGAAGGAAGTAGATGTAATTAAAAACAAGAAGAGTTCAAAAGAGTCAAGTAGCTGGACAAAACAATAAAAACAAATTGTTAGACGCCTACAGGTGCTTTAAAATAGTAATTAAAAGGTAATTTCTGGAAGCAAATAAGACACAAAATCTACTAACTTACTTTCTTTTTGATACGGATGCGATTAATTAATCACGCAACACTTCCTGGTAGATAACATTTGATGTGTAAACTCCGCGTTGTTTGAATCCTTTGGCGAGATGTACCAACACCTTCGTACTTTGTCTTGAAATCCCTCTTGATAACGCGACATAAAGTTGTCCATGTGAAAATACAGAATCCGGTAGATAAATACCAACGTTCGGAATTGTTTGACCTTGAGCTTTATTAATCGTCATGGAAAAGCTAAGTCGAATTGGAAATTGTTTTCTTTTCAGCTTGAATGGGAACATGTCATCTTCAGAAAGGGTTAGAGGGATTCTTGGCAAAAAAACTCTTTTTCCGGCATGTTGACCGACTACAATTTCCGCATCAATAACATTTCGCATGAAACCCTTACATATCAACCGCTTGCCATTACACAGGCCATGTGATGGATCGATATTACGTAACAATATTATTGGGCATCCAATTTTTAAACGAAGCTTATGAGGCGGCAAACCACTAACATTTAGCGAGTTTAAGAACTCGACCGGATAGAAGTTGCGCTGATCGTCTTCAGCTTCATCAAAACTGTAATAAACTTTTTCCTCCCCTTGAAAAATTTCAATCATTTGATTATTAATCTCGTCAACACTATCATTTTTAGTGGACAATATTGCTCTAGAGATTATATAATCTGAAGAATATACATTATCTTCAATTGATGGAAAGATGGCATGGATCAATTCTTTTATCGCGTTTTCTCTGTTGTTGCACTGAATTGTCATGTCATCGGGTATGCGGATATAGTTTCCTTCGATTGGTTCTTCAGTTCCATCGCCGACTCTTAAAAGAAATTGAGAAAAGCATGGATCTTTCAGCGCTCTCATATTTATGGTCAACCGCATCTTCTTAGTCAAAGACCAAAGAGGTGACATTCGTACGCTGGAGTCTACAATCTGTGCTCGAGTGCCACGTTTAATAACCGACAACACCTGTCTGAAGTCACCTCCCATAACCATTATCTTTCCACCAAATGGGAGACTAACACCTATAATGTCTTGGAATGTACGATCGACTGCCTCTATCGCCTGTCGTTTAGCCATCGACGCTTCATCCCATATGATTATTTTGGCAGCCCGAATCAGTTTAGCGGCCCCACTCTGTTTTTTTATATTGCACATTGAATTATTTTCAAGATTAAGAGGAATCTTGAATCTCGAGTGAGCCGTTCTACCCCCTGGCATATTATTATCCGCTGCACCTGATGAAGCTGTTGCGAGAGCAATAAGACCACGTGACCGAATTTCAGCAAGCAAGGCGATGTACAAAAATGTTTTTCCAGTTCCACCTGGACCATCAATAAAGAACACGCCTGGAAGATCATTATCAACATGCATCATGATCTCATCAAACACGTTTTTTGGTCCGGATTAAGTGAATCTTTGGCACTCAAGTGTTCAGGTTCCAAAACAATCCCATACTCTTCTTGTAACTCACGATAACCTGCATCTTGTAAGTTAACATCGTCTGTTATCTTAGGAAGGTCGAATTCATTGAAATTTTTACCCATGGATTGTACCAAGACACTAATTTCGGTAAGAACCATATTTTGAACTCGTTCTATACTTTGACAGTGTAACCGATGATCTTCAGACATTGAATCAAAGTGGTCATTCCATAACTTTCGAATATCTCCAGGTTGGCAAAAAATCATTATGGTCGCAAATAACCTTCTAAGTGCATTGGGAAACTGAAACGTAGAGGCTTCTTCGAGACATTGTGATAGATATTCATCGTCTTCTATTAAGCCTAACTCAAGAGCTGCTTTCCGAAATGTCGCACAGCGTTGACCATTAACTGTGCAAAGATGTTCAAAAGAAGTAGGCCCTCTGACATTTGACAAAAGTAGGCGTAAGTAGTACCTTTCTCCTTCGGCTGGATTAGCGGAAACGATACAACCTCTTTGTTTTTTTACCGAAACGACGACTCCAACGGCGTGTGCTTCCATTCCACGTAAAGTGTTTTGGAAAATCTTTATACAAATGTACCCTTGCTGTTTCATCGTTTCTATTTATCTCAAAAAATGTTGTTAGCATGGTTCTCTTATCCCTTTCCCTATCAACAATATTAGGCATTAAGTCATCATCTCTAAATCTAACCATCTGAGTATTTGGGAGATGAAGGTGTAAGGCTAGAACAGCAGGAAAGATTTGAGAAAGAGAGAATGAAAAAATGCGCCACATAGCCTCTGGGGGCGATATGTAGCGTGCATCTTGAAATCTTTTTATCTCATTAATAACAACCCCTGGCTCACTTTGATCGACTTGAATAACCTGTTTGTCATGTCCTTTATAAACATATTTGAAAAGATATTTCACAGATTTTATACTTAAGCAAACTTCAACATTCATGTGGCAGTTAAACATCATCAAAAGCCTTGGGTTATATGGGACCAACCATCTATTATCAAGTGTTTGTCCTCGTAGGTCCACTTCTATCCCGGTGTCTCTCCTTCGATACAATGGATACGAATCTTCTCCTTGTGTCGTCTGTTCGTTAAATTGTCTAGGATTGCGAAAACGACAAATTTTAGGATCACCCTGCATACAAGGACTGCTTGATCGTAAATTGCCGCAAGGACCGTGAATCATGTGCTTGACAACCATCTCATGCAATCTGGGATGTGTTAGTTTGTTAGGAATTTCAGCACACACAACCTTATCATAATGGTCCGCGTTATTGATCTTGTGTTGCGGGTACATGATTAGGAGAAAATGTGCGTGCGGCAAACCCCGCTTTTGAAATTCAATGACATAGACGTATGCCTTAACTTCCCCGAGGATATGTTTCTTGAAGAGTTGATCCTTAAGATCTAATTTAGCCCGGAACACTCTTGAAACAAGGTCTGGACGATCTGTAGCAGTTTGACCAACATGTAAATTATCACATATCTCAGGCCACTTAGGATTACATGTCATTGTAAGGAATACATCAGGCTTGCCGTCATCTTGAACTAACGTCATCGCATCTAGAAACCGACGTCGCATGTCGCGAGGCCCCCCGATGAAAGATGCAGGCAACACAATTCTTTTCCCGACTCTGTTTGCATGAACCTCACCAGTATTGACGCAATCCACAATACCTTGGTACAATTCGGCCCGAATCTTAGCCTGGTTTCTGTCACAAAATTCCAAGCGTGATGTCTCAATTTTGATGTAAACATCAACCACAAACTGCTGTAGCAGCCTACCACCGAACAAAAGCACATTATCGGTAGATCGAATCTGGAACTTGTAACAGTAGTACTCTCGCATAGCCACGGTTGTTCTACCACTTCGTGTGTTTGCCTCTGAACGATGAAGATGTATTAAAAACAAACAGTTAATAAAAATAAAACGCATTACGCTATTTTTATGATCTTCACTTAAAAAAGGATAACAAATTGTTGGTACCTTCCATTTCTCCTTCGATGTTGTCATTGTTGCGAACCTCATTGATTGATACTCCGTGATGTGGTATGTTACCATGCCAACCCGACTCACCATTAGGAAAAAATAGAGGATACGACAATGGATCGTAACAACTGAAGTACGGCTGAATAGTTTGACTATATTCAGACCTACCGTACACAACAATACTTCGTTTATACGAAGTGATATTGTCATTACCTTCAACCCAAATACCAGCAACCTATATAATTGTGAACTATAAGTAAGTAAAATAAGCAATACTATTAAATAATTGCAATTAATATAATATTATATATACCTCCGATGTCGTTGGTCGGTTGTACACCCTATGGTCAAGTTCAACCGAAGTATTCAAAGTGACTCTATAGTTGTCCAGAGGTCCTAGTTCCGCAAGTCTTCTAAATGTATCGACATATGGGTTTGTAGAAAGAACACGTGTTAAAATCTGAGTAATACGCCGATCAAGATTTGGCCATCGGAGTCTGTGATCTAACTCAGTATCAGGATCGTAAAAATACAACTGCAAGTACCTAGGGGGTCCCATCCCTCGGAACTAATTGGTCGATTCTGTGATATATTCCTTTATGTGCACGAAAAGTATATACGCCGTCTCTCATATTATTCAATGTATCATCCAATGTCACACCCATTGAGGCAAAAGAAAAATTGGTGTTATAAGCACGGATGTTTTGCCTAAACATATCTCCAATTTCATCTTGAGACGTGAAAATTCGGTACAATTCCTCTGGAATTTCTAAGTTTGCTAACACAGTTTTCCCACTCATACAACAAAAGGTATCAAATTCACACTGAAATCGTTTTGCTCCACAATTAGGACATGCACCTCGTTCCTTTAAAACACGATGCTCTCCAGGTACACCATTGTAAACAAAATTATAAGGATCATCTTGTACGCTCCCATCTTGGAAGGAAGGTTGATCAACTACTTCAGCAAATTGGGGTAATAAAGTACGCGGATGAATTCCAATACCTAAAAAAAATGGTGTATTAAGTAATGAAGGTTGTAAAAGATGTCAAGTTCGAAAAAGAAATCATTGTTAAATAAATAGAAACCTCGTGATGTTCTATGCCTGACTACATCAATTATAGATGGGAATGTGGTTGTCGGCGTAACATCATCTATCGGGGTTTGGTTGACTTGACTGCCATTTGAAATACGCATTCCATTATCGTTTCGTGTATTAGAACATCCTTTATTGTACTCCTTGCGTTTTATAGTAGAAACACTTGAGACGTTCTCATTTGTTGTTTGTGTAAATTGAGTAATATTAGTTTGTATACTTCTTAACGGTGTCCTTTCTGTTGACCTATTACTCATTAAAGATATTGATGAAGCACTTTGGGAGGCATCACCACTCCCAAATTTAGATACTTTGTTATTTTCTTTGCGTGCAACATAGTATCTTTTTTGATATTCTTTTCGTTTTTCAGCTTTAGTAGATGCACTCGAGCTAAAAGCATGATTACGAGGGTTTGGTTGTCCATTAGTCATTGTAAATTGATAAAATGACAAATACCTTGCAAATTAAATAAAAGAGAGTTATCATAGATGATGAAATTCTCAAATCATTACAACATTCCAACACATAACTTACAGAAAAACAAACCGAATGATAACATTGAAATACATAATGATAACATTAAAATACATGACTTAAACTGAATATCGTGACTTAGAGAAAAAAAAAGACAAATCCTTAAAACATTGACATACATAATGATAACATTAAGTGAAAGCCAATCTAAATACTTGGTGAAACAATGGTCTCCACAAACACCGCACCCTTAAAACCTCGAAACCAAGAAACGGGATAAAAACATTCGAAGGGCTTCATATCCATTTCAATTGTAAACAACTTCCCTAATTTAGTCATCACAAACCAATTACCATTTGTCACATAATGTGTTATATCGCACCACAATGACAATGATATCGAGGGGATCAGAGGACATGATAAGACCTTAATCCAGTAATCCCCTTGTAGTGTCCATAGGTCAATTGTCATCTCAAACATGCCAGTGCTAGCAAACATGTGAAGCTCATTTTTTACATTAACTAAAACACCTTGAACCATTCCTATAGAAGGAACGGGTGGAAAGCTTATCTCCTTGAACTGCTCCGAATTAACATCAAAACAAATCACCCTTTTCGTACCTCCAAGCCAACATTCGCAAACAGTGAAATATACAGTACAACCACAAAATGTGCCAGCTGACCAATTGAAATGAGGGCTTAGGTACTCTTGTCTTGTTATGAAAGGAATATTTCTCCAAGAGTCTACTTCCCTAGAATAAACATAGACACCAAGTACACCACTCCTACGCTTTATATGCAAGACCTTGTAATCATCGTCAGCGTCAACGTACAAACCAACGACATCAAGGTTATTTATATAGAATCCATGAGAATCAGGAGTTGACAAACGCTTGAAAGCAGTAGTTGTTGGATTCCAAAGTAGCAGCTCGTATGTATGATTCAAGCAAACACACAACAATCCATTCAAATGTGAAAGTATTGAGACATCATTATTTTGGTGATGGAATGGAAATGTAACTATGGAGCTTGGACCATAGTCAATGGATTTAGAGATGATCGAACGAACAGAGCATGTTAGGTCGTCAATTAGTAGAACTCTCTGGTTAGATGAAACTAATGAGCGAGAACAATGTAACATTACGAAATCTTGTGTTGACAGTAACACATACCATTGCTTACATACACTCTTAGAACGACCTACATCCTTCGCTGGCACCCTCGTTAATATCTCAAACACGATTGTATGAACATGAAGGTCAGCCATGGTTATACCTTCGTTTAACACATAATGATTATTTAGTTGTCCAATCTAAGAAGATTATAGTTTGGTGAAAAATAGGTGTAACCATTGCATGTAAATCAAGTAATATAACATACTTGTAATAACAAAGTAAAGTATACTTCTACAATTACTTCAATATTCAACAACTTAACATATAACATCAAATGTTTCTAACTTAAACACAAACTTGGATAACGATCCATAATTTAAATATCCCGTGCCTCGACCATATCTGGTTCGTACGTAATCGTACTCAACTCCGTAGACTTCAAAATATTAACAGAAATAACAAATAAAATATTACTTTTATTAAATTACATGAGCCATTAAATCTAACTAATTTTAGAATGTTCATGTGTAAAGCATAACATACTATCTGGTAGATGAACCAACTTGACACGTGATACATATATGATAGACCTTTGTTGCACGGCTTGAATGGAACGTATAACATCGGAAGGCTTCAGGGCATACAAAAACAATTGTATTGTGTGACCACTGTATATTACGATTTTGGGTTAAAGTTTTTCTAATAATAATATTTTCTTACATATAATGTAAATATTATGTTTGTAATATGTTAATAATAAATAATAACTTACGTCTTGTCTTGAAGAGAAAGTTCAAAACAACATCGATCACGTTTGCCTTCTATTATTCTCCCAACCACATCTATAACAAAATCAGTAAAATCGTATACACAATATTATACTTACATATATAAAGTAGTATAGATATATTTAATAAAAAAATATAGATAGAGAATTTATATGTACCAACAATATCCATTTGAGGTCTCCTGTCATGCTTCAATTCTATAATGGAAGGGACCAATGGATATAAAGAAGCACCCCTTGGAATCGTAAGCATAAGTGAAGAAAGCTTTGTATATTCGTTGATGACAATTTTTTTCTCGGACCAAACTAACACGTAATTCTGGTACTTTGGGTACTCATGATAATTGAGATTCTCAATTTGGAAATGATTCAAGGAAAAAAAACCACCCATCAATGCCGCGTCATTATATATGTGTATCAAATGTTGTGGGACGAACGCAACAATTTTGTGTCTCTAAAAAGATAAGAAATTTAGTGGTGGAAAAACGCTTGGTCGTATAACACAAAGTAAATTAAAATAATGTTCTTACGTGTTGATCAAGAAAAATAACCACCAATCTCTTTTCATCAACGTCATGCCAAATAAACTCCACCTTAACAAAGAATATATTATACCATGCTCTATCATTTGTCAATGATGAAAATTCTTCAACGGAAAAATGATCAGACATATCCTATTAAGTATTCAATGTTAGTTAACTAAAAAAATAAAAACTCCAGAAACTTAAATTTATACTAAAAATGATTAAAATTAAACAACTAATTTAAATTTAAACTAATACATAATTAAAAGTTACATAATAAAGATTCAAACTAATTTGAGAAAAAAAAAACTACAGTCATCATCAAAGTTGTTCTAAGGTTCCCAAACCATTTCTTCATCCAATGGTGGTTCGTATTCCGCCCCAGGGTCAGTTTGGTACCCTTCAGCCCAACTCGGTAGTTCTTGTGTTTGCCTGGGGTTTTCCACATAAGGGGGGTTTGAAGGTGGAGGATTCATAGGCAGTATAGGAGTGTTTGCCACCGGACGATGATGCCCCTCCTCAATTTGTAGTCCACCAAATTGTAGTTGAGCGAATGTATAGTCATACGCCCAATTCAACTCTTCATCCGTCCAACCAAATGGATCATCAGGTTGAGGGTTTGTCACCGGATGAAGGTTTGACACCGGAGGTGGGTTTGCCATCGGAAGTAAAGGGTTTCTAACTTCAGGGTTTGAAGTTAGAGGGTTTGAATCAGGAAGGTTTAAAGGGCGACGGGATGATCATCCATGGTTTGTTGATCCTTGTGGTTCAACGGGAATTGGATAACCACCACCCATACCTCTCAATTGATATTTGTTTGGAGTGATTTGTAAACTGAAAAATACAATTTTGATTGGATATAAAGATCAATTTTAAAGCAAATAAAAATAATTTGGATAAATATAAAAAAAAAAAGATTGCGTAAACTGAAACATACAATTTTTATTGGATATAAAGATCAAATTTCTTACCATGTTAAAAATTAACATCAAAGTAAACTGAAACACAAGGATTGTGTAAACAGAAAAACAAAATTTTTATTGTCACATAATCATAGTCGATATATACCACTGTTTTCAGAAGTCTGGTCAGGTCTAGGAACGATATATAGAACCGATTGTTAGTATCTTAGACATCATTTTTTTACGACACGGTTGAACCAGTGAAATCAGAACGGTGGTTGTACTAATAACATGCTCAGATGGCATAGCAGAAATTATAGTTTTACTCTACTTTAGTTTTGAGTTTTCACTTATATGGTTAGAAACTAATGCTGTTAACGGAAGATTGTGTTGTACCGCTAACTATTGTATCACTTTGTACTATAAGAAAAAAACGCCTATAGGGACGACACCTATAGACATAATACAGCTGAAAAATACAATTTTGATGGATATAAAGATCAATTTTAAAGGAAATAAAAAAAGTTTGGTTAAATATAAAAAAAAGGGTTGTGTAAACGGAAACATACAATTTTTATTGGATATAAAGATCAATTTTCTTACCATGTTAAAAATTAACATCAAAGTAAACTCAAACATAAGGATAACTTTACACAACGAAAATAGCCTTGAAGTTCATGCAAGTACGTTTTTGTAGGATAACTTTACACAACGAAAATAGTAACTATATTTCATAAATGCACTACATAACTTATTATGGTTTGTGTACACCAAACTATGAAAAAAAAACATAAAAAAAAGAAAACCAAAGAAGCTTAAACTCTTCTATTTTACAGCAAAATATATTCAATATTCAACATTAAGTGTATAAGGTCATGGTTAAACAATACAGAAGCAAAATGCATAGAAATAATACATGTAAACTAAAATAATACATGTTACAAAACAAATACAGAAGCAATAAAGTCTATACTTAACATTTATTTTACAACACATGTAAACTAAAATAATACATGTTACAAAACAATACAGAAGCAAAATGAATAGAAACAATACAGAAGCAAAATACATAGAAATAATACATGTAAACTAAATAATGCAACAGTTACAAGTGAAAAAAGTAACCAAGAAATGTGAGTAAACTTACAACAATGCAAGAGCCTGATGTAAAAAGCCGAAAAAAATGTAAGACCTTGATGTGAAGAGCCGAGAAACAACGCAAGACCTAGACGTTTAGAATATTGATTGATATTCTGAAATCGAAGTAAAATTGAAGATGTTAGGCTGATGTTTCGAAGGTTTGATGTAAGATTCAAAAGTAGGATGAAGTTCAACGCAAGACTTACAATTTAAAGGTTTTAGTATCTAAGTTGAGTGCTAGCAGAGTTGTGAGGAATTGTTATGAATGTAGTTGAATTTATAGACTTCCAAGCTTGCTTCCTTTCTGACAAATCCGAACAGTGTTTGCTTTTACAGCTGTATTTGAACGGTCATCGTCAGTAAAAAAATTCAAAAAAGGTGGCAGTAAAATATTTTGGATTCTGAAAGCTTGTCAACTGTTCAACTGTAAAATCAGGAGTAGGTTTCTGAAATGGGTATCGAAAGTCTTTCTGACAGGTTACTGTTCAATTTTTTTGTAATAAAAAAAACTAAATCAATTTTTACTTTAAATTCAAAAAGTTTATTAAAAAGAGCTAAAATTTGATGCAAGTGTAAAACCTGATTCATTACTTTAAATCAATTTTTACTTTAAATTCAAAACGTTTATTAAAAAGAGTTATAATTTGATGCAACTGCAAAGCTGTTTAGAGTTTTAACCTGATTCATTAGTTTAAATCAATTGTTACTTTAAATTCAAAAAGTTTATTAAAAAGAGTTATAATTTGATGCAGGTGCAAAGCTGTTTAGAGTTTTAACCTGATTCATTACTTTAAATCAATTTTTACTTTAAATTCAAAAAGCTTATTAAAAAGAGTTATAATTTGATGCAAGTGCAAACCTGTTTAGAGTTTTAACCTGATTCATTACTTTAAATCAAATTTTACTTTAAATTCAAAAAGTTTATTAAAAAGAGTTATAATTTGATGCAAGTGCAAAGCTGTTCAGGGTTTTAACCTCTGATTCATTACTTTAATTCAATTTTTACTTAAAATTCAAAAAGTTTATTAAAAAGAGTTGTAATTTGATGCAAGTGCAAAAGCTGTTTAGAGTTTTAACCTCTGATTCATTACTTTTAAATCAATTGTTACTTTAAATTCAAAAAGTCTATAGTTAACATTTATTTTATTAAAAAGAGTTATAATTTGATGCAAGTGCAAACCTGTTTAGAGTTTTAACCTGATTCATTACTTTAAATCAAATTTTACTTTAAATTCAAAAAGTTTATTAAAAAGATTTATAATTTGATGCAAGTGCAAAGCTGTTTAGAGTTTTAACCTGATTCGATGTCGGTTTCGACTTGCGGCGGGTTGAATAGCCTTAGGTTTTTTTTGCATTTTAGGGGGAAGATGGGCGCATCTCTCCACAGGGCATACAAAACACAGGTTATTGGCGGAAGCCCGCCACATTTAACATATAAAGTTTTTTTATATGTTAAATCTGGCGAGCGGCCGCCAATAACCTGAGTTTTGTATGCCCTGGGAGAGAAGCACCCATGTTCCCCTTAAAATGCAAAGAAAACATCGGCCTTTAGAGTCACAGGATCCAACCCTAATAAGCTACAAACATAATAACCTACAAACATAATAAGCTACAAACATACCAGATCTGTAACAAACATAATAAGCTACAAACATACCAGATCTGTAACAAACATAATCAGGTACAAACATACCAGATCTGTAACAAACCTAATCAGCTACAAACATAATCAGTAACATAAGCATGTAAATCAGCTAAAAACATACCAGATCAGGTACAAACATAATCAGTAACATAAGCATGTAAATCAGCTACAAACATAATCAGTACATAAGCATGTAAATCACAAACATAAGCATGTAAATCAGCTACAAACATACCAGATCAGGTACAAACATAATCAGTAACATAAGCATGTAAATCAGCTACAAACATACCAGATCATGTATAAACATAATCAGGAACATAAGCATGTAAATCAGCTACAAACATACCAGATCTATAACAAACATAATCAGTAACATAAGCATGTAAATCAGCTACAAACATACCAGATCTGTAACAAACATAATCAGTAACATAAGCATGTAAATCAGCTACAAACATACCAGATCTGTAACAAACATAATCAGTAACATAAGAATGTAAATCAGCTACAAACATACCAGATCTTTAACAAACAAAATCAGCTACAAACAAAATCAGCTACAAACATACCAGATCCGGGCTGCCAATATTCCTCTAAGAACTCAGATCTGCAAGTTGTGTAACCTCAGATCTGTCAATATTCATAAAAAATCCTCAAAAAATGACGGTAGATCTGAGAAATTTCAGCAGAAAAAAGTATCTGGCTCGACTGTGCTAAGGTAGATCTAAGTCGATGGTATCTCCACCGCTCCATCTTCATCTATAACAGAACAAACAAACAAAACAAACTCAAAATCAGCTACAAAAAAAATCAGCTACAAACAAAATCAGCTACAAACAAAATCAGCTACAAACATACCAGATGATACTTGCAAGATAAACAGCTACAAACAAAATCAGCTACAAAAATCACCCTAACACGAACAACTCAACGGCAGATCTGAAATATTACACAGATCCGATTCAAATTCCAGATGATACTTGCAAGATAAACACAATAATCAACTTCAAATAAAAAATACAAACTTCTTTAAAGAAAAAAAAAACCCTATATTCTGTTAAACATTTATTCATGGATCTGGGCCTTGCGAGACAGATTTGACCAGGTAAGTTTTTGAGTGTATAACAGATTTAGTAGGCAAGTATTAATGTTTTAGTAGGCAAGTATTATAACAAATCTGCAAACAAAACCAAGTATTATAACAGATCTGCTAGAAAAAAGTAACAGATCTGAATATATTTCACAGATCCAGTAGAAACAAGATACCGAGAAGTTGAACCCAGTAGATCTGATGTCGGAATCGCCGGAGAAAGAAACCCTAAAATTTCACAGATCTAAGTCAAATAACACACAAAAAATGCCGATAAGGTTAAAAAGACGGTACCTGAGAAGTGAAATCGTCGGTGAAATCCGTCGATCTAGTGAAATCGCCGGTGAAATCCATCGATCTAGTGAAATTCACAGATCTAAGTCAAATAACACACAAAAAATGCCGATAAGGTTAAAAAGACGGTACCTGAGAAGTGAAATTGTCGGTGAAATCCGTCGATCTAGTGAAATCGCCAGTGAAATCCGTGCCATGAGACGTATGCAGAGCGTCTGGTGAGAGAGAGAGAGAGAGAAGAAGAAGGATGGGGGCAGATGTGAGAATGAAATGAATATTAGGGTTTAGATCGAGTGAAAGAAAGTATATATTGGATCCATTTGAGTAAACCGGGTCAAAGAGATCCGGTTAGTTTATATGAGCTGGTCCGCATGTTGAATGGATTTTTCAACACCTTTGTGCTTTAAAGCTTGTACAATGGGCTTCAAATGGTTGTAAAGTGGCAAATGACCATTTCTGTCCTTCCTATATGCTTTATAAAGTAGTATATATATATATATATATAAGTTATACATATTCGTTTTTATTTAAATTCGTAAATATAATTTAAATGGTATATTTATTTGATGATTTATTCGAGCGGATTTATTTTAACGCGAGAGACACATGACGTTAAACGTGTTCGTATACACGGTACACACCTAACCCACCTACACGAAACCTTAAGTATAAAACCATCTCATTCTACTTTCTCCGTTCATTTTCTACAAACCCTAGCCCCCACCCTTATTTCCTCCAAACACACAAACATATCTTTTCTCCATTTTTTCACCACATATCACACACATTTGTGTGTGTAGTTATTAGAGAGATCGAGAGATAAAGATGAAACCAATGGGTTTCCAGCCACCCACAGCAGTCGCAGGCGGCAGCGCATGGTGGTGCACTCCGGTGGCCCACCATTCTTCTTTCCCTTTCGTCCTTTCAACTCACCAACGAATAGTGGTGACTCAAGGTGGCATCGGGTGGTTGTCATGACAATAAAGGGCAGCGACGTATCTAGGGTTCCCCCTGAACCAACGGAGGCGCGCAACGGCTTGGTTGTCCGCTGAAGGATGGTGTAGGTGATGGTTGTGGTGGACGTTTCCCTGGGGGTAGCAGGTAAATGGGGCTACGATGGTGATGGTTCTATGAGGCGGCAACGGTTATATGCGGCGGCTCTAATATGGGGTTATTGGATTTTATCACCCCCAACTATCGGCCTTTGGCCGTTGCCACCCGCAACTAACACTTTGTCACCCGGCACCCCCAACTTGACTTTTTGTTTGCAATGGCAGCACCCAGTTAAATCTGCACTAACTTGGGTAGTTTTGCTGAGTTGGAGAGGAATACGTGGCGCTGATGTGTACCTAAACCTCATCTCCTTCTTTACAATATTTATAAAAAAAATAATAAAATCCTAAATTCTAATTTCATCATTTGGAAGATCTGGGCCTATGTTCATATCAATTTCATCATTTTCATAGCAAGAACATCTTCAAACATCATCATCACAATTCATCTTTAAACATCATTCATCATCTTCAAGAACATCTAAACCCCAGAAAATCAAAAACATCTTCAAACATCATCACCAAAGTTCATCTGCAAATTCAAGAAGAAACAAAACCTAAATCCAATCCTAAATCTAATCTCAACAGACTGATGTGTTCTTGTGGGATATTCATCAATCTCACCGGCAACCATAAAAAAACAACAACCAGACTTCTCTCTTACCTCACACTACCACAAGAAAAACCAGATTTGAACTTAGATATGAACTTCCGTCATCACCTGAACTTCCACAACAACAACTAGATATGCCGTCGTTTGGTCATCATCATCCGAAGACGACGCATCTGAACTTCCGTTCGACGATCAGCTCCCCTCCGTCCGACGAAAACCTGCCGTAAATCTGTCGCAGTCCGCTGCCACCGCTGCGTGGGCGATTCTGTCGGTGAGTGGTGGAGTGGGGGGTGCCGGAACCGGTGGTGGCGGAGGAGTTGAAGCTAAGGCTTTAGAGGTTGTCGGAGAGATCATCGTCGGAGGTCGTCGGAGAGATCATCGCCGGTGATGAAGATGAAGATGAGGCTTTGATAAAAGGGGTTGAAGATGAAGATGATATGATGATTTGATTTTATATATTGAATTTGGGATATTTGTTGTCTGTTCATATACATACATACACATATGTTATATATATAATATAATTGGCCACCTCATCATGACACCTCATTAAAAACAAGCCACGTCATCAAAAAATGGTCATGTCAGCAAAAAAACTAACCAAGTTAGTGCAGATTTAACTGGGTGGTGTCATTGCAAATAAAAAGTCAAGTTGGGGGGTGTCGGGTGTCAAAGTGTTAGTTGCGGGTGGCAACGGCCAAAGGATGATAGTTGGGGTTGATAAAATCCAATAACCCTCTAATATGACATCACGACAACGGTCGAGCTCGGGCTCCGGTAAGTGACTCGTGGACTGAGTGTTTTGTTTTGAGTTTAAACCCTGTTTTGTAAATCTTAACCTGATCTTTAGGGCGTGTTCGTTGGTCGTTCCGACGAGTACCAAGGCTGAAGATAGTGGCTATGGTGGTGATCTAATGGTGTTCAGGAATTATATTAGTGATTCCACATGTTTACGCCGGTCAAACACAAGTCAACTATGGTTAACGACAGTCAACGGGTTAGACATGGTTAGCGTGTAATTCGAAGTGGTTGCGTGTCAGTTTTGTTTGTATCTCGGTTACTAATGGGGTGTTGAAAGGTATATTCACATGTTTGATTTTTCTAAATTTGTGTACATGTAATTAAACATAAGTATGATTA
Organism: Helianthus tuberosus; assembly: GCA_030545235.1. Taxonomy (NCBI): domain Eukaryota; kingdom Viridiplantae; phylum Streptophyta; class Magnoliopsida; order Asterales; family Asteraceae; genus Helianthus; species Helianthus tuberosus. The sequence continues at coordinate 23,156 of JARYGA010044894.1, forward strand.
TAATCCGAACTTCGTATAAACATAACATGTGTCTTCATTTTGTAAAAAAATGCGCGTATTCGTAATTGCTTGCGTATTGTGTATGCATGAATAAACAATTATGATATAAAATGTGTTTCCATTATAATCAAAGTCCCTCGGGATTAAAGGCTTGAAAGTGAATATGAATACAAGTTTCTAAGGAACGTTACATGCGCCACATGCGAGCTACCCAAATCCCACATGCCATGTAACTAGAATAAAATATGCGCATATGTACGCCCAGATCTGCACAAAGGCATTTTGTAAAACAATAAAGAATAAGACTTATGATGTAATCATATTATTTACCGATTTAAAGAAAAACAATAATATTTAATAAGAGATAAATGCAGGAAGACCAACGCAGCTACAAAACTCACACATGTTCTCCATTGTTGTTATTATTATTATTATTATTATTATTATTATTATTATTATTATTATTATTATTATTATTATTATTATTATTATTATTATTATTATTATGAAGGGTTGATGATTATTATACATATTAATTTGAAGGGTTGATGAATATTATTATACATATTAATTTGAAGGGTTGATGAATAGTAATCATCAATTTTTAAGTATTTTTTTTTATTTTAGATCTAAATATTATTTTCATTTTTTAATAATATGTTGTTCATTATTTAGCTTTATTGTTTAATAATTTTCTTACTTTAACTTTCTTTATTAAAAATCTAATTTTGCAAATGTATTTATTTTTATTATATAAATATTGTTGGCGGATAATTATTTTTATAATTATACATAGTTTTTTATTTTTCTTTTATTTAATATATTATAAGTTTTGTTAAAAACGAAGTTATACTCTAAATAAAGTATTTACTTGGTATCTGTTGACGAAAGACGATGAATAGTAACTTATTTTTATAACAATATACAGTGTTTTTTATTTTATTTAATATATTATAATAGTTTGTTATTATATTTACTTTTAATAACATATTTTAAATTTTTTTCCCTTTTTTAAAACCATATATTTCCTATGCCATTTTTTAATAATTTTTTTATTTTTTAGAACATATATTAATTTATCGATTAATTCTATACTTCTTTAATAGTTTACATTTCTAACTTTTTTCTAAAAACTTATGTATGTAATTGTGCTTGATTTTTGTCCCGACATTCTGTTATAAATTTTGTTAAAAACAAAGTTATACTCTAAATAAAGTATTTATTTGGTATCTGTTGACTAAGTACGATGAATAGTAACTTATTTTTATAACAATATACAGTTTTTTTGATTTTATTTTATTTAATATATTATAATAGTTTGTTATTATATTTACTGTTAATAACATATTTTAAATTTTTTCCCTTTTTTAAAACAATATATTTCCTATACCATTTTTTAATAATTTTTTTTCTTTTTTAGAACATATATTAATTTATCGATTAATTTGATACTTTTTTAATAATTTACATTTATAACTTTTTTCTAAAAACTTATGTACGTAATTGTGCTTGATTTTTCCCCACATTCTGTTATAAGTTTTGTTAAAAACGAAGTTATACTCTAAATAAAGTATTTATTTGGTATTCCAAAACGGTACGATGATAAACTAAACCATTCTAATGGTTTGGCTTTCTAAATAACATGATTTATTTTCAATTCACGTTTGTTTTACATTATTATTTGCTCGGTTTAGCCGCAACGCGTGACGTAAAAAAAACTAGTTATATATTAATAGAAAGTCACCATGAATAGTGTTTTAAAATTATTTTAATATTGTTAGTTTTAATTATTTAATTATTTTATTAATATAGTTATAATTGATTTCTTTTGTTTTTTTTCTTTTGTAACTATTAAGATACGATATTATATATAATTTGAGTATGTTGTTGTGACGTGTCTAAAATTTTCTCTGTATTGATACATTTTTTTTTCATGA
>JARYGA010044895.1:0-42768 GCA_030545235.1 Helianthus tuberosus
ATTTTGAAGACTATAAAGAAAATGAAACTACGATAAAGAAAAGATTGACTGCGGCAATATCTAAGGGGGAGTCTGCGAGTGCATTATGTCTATTGCCTTCGTCAATCATATCTATAATTGTCAATGTATCGAGTCATAGTTTATTTTATAGGATTGTATGACAGAAAACTCAGATTTGTAATGTGTGTACCCATTTGTACAAATGGGACATCTCAACCGTCCCAAGGTGCCACTCGTACAAAAGCCCAGTCATCCAAGATGGTTCATGCGACTGGGCATGCCTATAAATAGGGGATCAGGTCTTGTCATTTGTAACACTTTTGGACTTGAGAGGGGAAACTTTGTCCATTTGGTTTCGTGGTATTGTTTTTTCAAATCATCAATAGAAACTAGTTTAATTAGCTTGTTCTTGTGCATGTCATCTTCATACTTGGATTCCGCACGAGATATGGAGACATTGTGACCGGTTGCAGCTTTCGAAGACCCGAAACGGTCCTCACATTATATATAAGCAATGCCATCCGAATTTATGTATGTATATATAATTGGTTGTCCTGAGTATATGCGAAGTCCGTGTTTCTCAAATCAGCAACTGCATGACAACAATGTTTTGGTCAAAAATTACCTAAGTAATTAAGTGATCAAATTAGTTAAGTGAGGTAGTGTGCTAGAAGTATTTGAAAAATGTATGCTGATTAAGTTGTTAGCAAAAAACAGTTTTCAGGATACGGCTCAGGATATCGAGCTGTATCAACAATCAAACAATGAGCAAAAAGGTAAAGGGTGACACAGGATGTGCGAGGAAAGCCCTTGATCAATCTAGATAGCCGGCACAAAACCTCGGGAGCTGACAATCGCAGCTGCCATGTTCTTCTTATTACTTCAAATATCAGGATACAGTGCAGGATATGATGCGGATCAACTAGGTGTTACAATGCGATTCGAGTACAAGTGTAAGTGTAAGTGTGAGTGATTGCAGTTAGTAGAGAGCAAGAGTGTTCGAAGAATTGTGTGTGTTCTTATCTGATCCGATCAATCCTATTTATAGTAAAACAAAGCTAACTAACTAGCCTACAAATCTGGGATATAGCGAATATTCCCTTTGTGAACGTTGTAGTCCACGTCTTCCGGCTTCAACGTTCCTATTTCAACAGATTAGCCAGAGTCTTTGGGAGAACGGATCCACTTGAACGTTATAGACTTGCTTCATTAATCTGCACGTGAATTAATTAGTCATTACCAAGATACTGTGTCAGGATGTTACCAATATCCTAATCCGGTATCCTGATCACAACAAAAGAAACATAGTTAGAATATTATTCAGGATATACGAGTAGAAAATCACCCATAACAATTGTCCCCAAAATATATCTGTTGGTATACCAATTCCAAAGAATATATTTAAACCTTATCTCTTATATCAAGGCAATTAAATTGAAGTGGCGGTTGAAATGACATTGTGCAACTTCCAACGTTGTTTACACTCAATGGCTATCTATTACGCCCCTATATCTTCTATCTACTTCAGGCTAGGCTAAAAATGGCTTATGAGGCCAAGGCCCTGGGCTTTGAATGCCCTTCTTGGAATGTCGATGCCTGGGAGACAAAGCTAAGAGGTCTTGGCGGTAATCCTGTGGAACATCCTGCTAAACCTGTGGTTGAGGGGTCTTCCAAGGCGACTGAGAAGCTAACTGAAGCTGGTAGCGAGGATGAGAAGGATGTTGGAGCTGATCCTGAAACGGGTGCTGGTGAAGACGTGATGGTTGAAGAGGGTGCTGCCCCTTGAATGCAGCAAAGTGGGCGATGATGGATATTGTTGCCGAGGCCGGAGCCCACTTTTTTAAATTTGGTAGTTGATGGTTGTCTGCACAATTTCCCTTTCTTGTCTGTTAAACAATTTTAATTTCCTGCATGTAGACAATATGATGGCCAAAGGTGGAGGGATCCTGAGTTTTAGGATGAAGCCCTTGGTCATCAGTTAGTATGGTTTATTTTGAACACTTTTAACCATTGAAGGTGGAGGTATCATGGGTTCCAAGACGAAGCCTTCAATTGTTAAGTAAATATGGTAGAAAACTAATCGTGCTTTTGGTGGATGGGTCTCAGTTTGAGATTAAACCAAAGCACAAACTTTTGCTATGTTAATAATATAACTTTTTTTGGCCTTATCCATTGTTGTTCATTTTTATTTTTACAAAGCTTGTTTTGATAACTGATGTTTGATTCAAGTATAGTTTCAATCTTCAATCACACTTCAAACATTACAACTAAATATCCTGAAATATATCCTGAGAATATATCTTGAGAATATATCCTAAGAACATATCCTGATCAGGATACTCATAAATGTTATAATCAAGCTTTTGTTAAACATAGTTTAAAAAATTTAGACAATTTAGATAAGGTTTTTAAAGGAAGAAAAAGGAAAGATTATACCAGAGACAGAGTACAACCCTATTCTTAAACTTCAATCCTTTTGCAACCTTTCCACCGAAGATGTCCCCAGTCTGGGACACTTAGTGAACTAGGTCCAAGCTTGATCCTTTGAGCTTTTCACAATGCCTTGGCGGAATGTCCCCTGTGCATAACGTCTTTGAATACTTAGAAATCAATTGCAACTATTTGTACAATTTTCATATTACAGGGGATAAACCCTAAAATATCCTGGAGATAGATCCTTAATATTCTGGGGATAAACCCTTAAGTATACTGGGGAAAATCTCAAATTTTCGTGCACTACAGGCGGGAGTGTATAAACTCCATGACCTAGAAAGGTGAAAACCTTTAAACCTTAGAGAGTATGAAAATACCCTATCGCGAGAGAGGGTGATCAATCCTCATATACCTTTAGGATCCAGGATATAGCCAACAATAACGAAATTGTCAGTCACTTTTACATGGATTTTGGTCCCACTATCTTGAACTATCCCTGGATAACTTGCGCTCCAGGCGGGGTGTTTAAACCCTATTCGAGAGAAAGGTGAATACCTTTAATCCTGTGAAGGGATCAGGATCCCTTAAATGTGAGAGAGGGGGCCAATCCTCTAATCTTTTGAATTATCCTGAGTGTATATCCAGGAGGTATATCCCGAAGCATATTCTGCAAAACAACCTTAAACTAAGGTGGGTGTTAGCCTGGCTAACACCCCTCCGATGCTTAAGTCAGTATTGGATTCAAATAAAAAAGAATTATATTTAAAAGAGATAGGATTCATACCATCTTGAGTTAGAAATTAAATTCTAAACTCACTTGAAATAGGCTTTGAGGTGTATAGCATTCCAGGATCTTGGTAGTATATCCCCCTCCATATTCTTAAGCCGGTATGCTCCTTTTCTGGATTCCGATTCAATCTCATAAGGTCCTTCCCACTTAGGAGCTAACTTTCCATCAGCAGGATTAATAGTATTCTGAAAAGCCTTCCTTAATATCCAATCTCCAACTTGAAACCTTCTAGTCCTTAGATTCTTGTTATATGCTCTGGATATCCTCTGTTGAAATGCTGCCATTCTCAACTTTGCCGCATCCCTCGTCTCATCAATAGTATCCAATTCTTGACATAGGGTTTCAGGATTCTTCTCAGGATCCCGGAGGTTGGATCTTCCTGTAGGTATCACTATCTCTGTCGGGATTACTGCCTCTGCTCCAAATACCAAGGAAAATGGGGTTTGCCCAGTTGCATTTTTCACTGTTGTCCTATCAGCCCATAAAACAAAGGGTAATTCTTCTGCCCATCTTCCTTTCTTAGCTCCTAGTCTCTTCTTTAAATTATTGACAATTATCTTGTTTGAGGATTCTGCTTTTCCGTTTGCTTGAGGATGTACCGGTGTAGATGTGATCATTTTGATTCCCCAACTCTTACAAAAATCGGTTGTCCTCTTTCTGATAAACTGAGAGCCATTGTCACAAATTATCTCAGCTGGTACCCCAAACCTAGTCAGGATATTCCTTTTTATGAAGGATACTACTTCTTGGTCTCTGACTTGAACAAATGCTTCAGCTTCAACCCATTTAAAGAAATAATCTGTCATGCCAGCATAAAGACTTTTCCTCCTGGAGCTTTTGGCAATTTTCCCACTATGTCCATCCCCCACTTCATGAATGGCCAAGGGGAAGTAATAGGATATAGTGGTTCAGCAGGTTGATGCAATATATTAATGTGTCTTTGACATGCATCACATCTTCGAGCATATTCTGCAGCGTCTTTCCTCATTGTTGGCCAATAGTATCATGTTCTTAACACCTTTGAGAATAATGATATGCCCCTAGTATGGTTACCACAATCCCCTTCATGTATATCCTGAAGCACTTCTTTAGTTTTGGGATCCTCCAAGCACCTCAGATATGGTCCTGCAAGAGATTTCTTATACAAAACATTATTTATAATAGTGAATTGTGACACCTTCATTCTAAAGGCCTTAGGATTCTCATCCTTTGGGATGTGTCATTCCTTGAGATATCTCATGATTGGAGCCATCCAGGACTTAGGATCCTCCTCAGGATATTCATCATCAGGATCCTAGATACTTACTACTTCCTTATCATGAGATTTGAGAAGATCCACTGCAGGATATAGGATATGTAGTATTGGTATTGGGTTCCCTCCGGTATCCTGACTAATGATCCTAGATTTGCCAAGGCATCTGCTTTAGCATTATCCTCTCTTGGTACCTGTTCAAGTGTAAAAACATCGAAATATCCTGCTAATTTTTTGAGAATTTTGAGATACTCGATTAACTTCTCACCTTTAACTGTATAGGATCCATTAAAATGATTAGTAATTAACAAGGAATCAACAAATACTTGCAAACTTTTAATATTCATATTCCTGGCCAACTCTAATCCTGCAATCAAAGCTTCATATTCTGCTTCATTATTAGTGGCAGGAAATTCACACCTAATAGCCTGGGGTAATATGTCCCCCTGTGGCGATTTTAGTAGTATACCCAATCCCACACCTCTCACATTAGATGCACCATCAGTATATAATGTCCAGGATTCTAAGTTTTCTCCTAGCTGTTGCACTTCTAGGTCTACTTCATTTTGAATATCACTACTAAAATCAGCCACAAAGTCGGCTAGAGCCTGAGACTTTATGGCATTTCTAGGTTCATATACTAAATCATAGGCACTTAATTTTACTGACCACTTAGCCATCCTACCTGACATCTCGGGTTTCCTAAGCACATTTTTAACAGGATAATTAGTTTTAACATGAATCCTATGTGTCTCAAAATAATGTCTAAGCTTTGTCGATGCCATAACTAGGGGTAATATCAATTTTTCTAAATGTGAATATCTAGTTTCAGCATCTAATAAACTTTTGCTAACATAATAGACAGGATACTGCTGACCTTCGTGATCCTTTACCAGGACAGCACTTACTGCATTCCCTGATACTGCAAGATACAGGAATAAAGGTTCACCATCCTCGAGCTTCATCAATAGAGGTGCATTTGAGAGATACTGCTTTAATTCCTGCAAGGTTGCTTCATGCTTTTCTCCCCATTCGAATTTCTTATTCTTCTTTAGGATATCGTAGAATTCCTTGCATTTTTCCGAGGATCTTGATATAAACCTGTTTAATGCTGCTACTCGCCCTATTAATCTTTGTACATCTTTCATGTTTGAAGGTGACTTGATATCCAGGATAGCTTTAATCTGTTCCGGGCTTGCTTCGATCCCCCTTTTAGTCACCATGTATCCTAGAAACTTTCCTGCCCCCACTCCAAAATGTCATTTGGCAGGATTTAGTTTCATGTTGTATTGGTCCAGGATATCAAATGCTCCTTCAATATCCCAGAGATGATCTTCAGCCTTCTTAGATTTTACCACCATATCATCAATGTATACCTCCATGGTGTCCCCCAGTTTGTCTTTAAACATCATGTTCACCAATCTCTGGTATGTTGCACCTGCATTTTTCAAACCAAAAGGCATAGCAGTATAACAATAAATACATGTTGGTGTCATGAAAGCAGTATCCTCCTGGTCCGAAGGTTCCATTTGTATTTGCTAGAATCCTGAGGATGCATCCATGAAGGTTAACATTTCATGACCAGCAGTAGCATCCACCATTGAGTCAATATGAGGCAGAGGGAATGGGTCTTTAGGACACGCTTTGTTCAAGTCTGTGTAATCTACACAGACTCTCCATTTCCCATTTTTCTTTTGCACCACAACTACATTTGCTAACCACTTGGGAAATTTGACTTCCCTAATCATCTTGCTCTTTAATAATCTTTCAACCTCTTCCTGAATGATTGCGTTCCGTTTAGGAGCAAACTTCCTTCATTTCTGTTGGACAGGCTTGAAAGACCTGTCAATTCCGAGCTTGTGAGTTATAATATCCTTGGAAATACCTGTCATATCCTCATGTTTCCATGCAAATGTTGACATCCTGCATTTCAAAAAGTTAGTCAATTGGTTTTCAATATCCTAAGGGATATTGGTTCCTACGAGCACAGAGATATCTGGATTATCCTGATCAAGGATAATTTTCTTAACATCCTGCTCTGAAGCCTCCAAGATATCCTGGGCTCACATCTTTAATTGCTATCCTGCTTTGGGCTTTGTTGAGGATTTTATCGAAGAAGAATAACACTCCTTTGCTTCTTGTTGATCACTTTCCACCTTGACAACCCCCCCCCCCCAAGGGGTAGGGATCTTGATACACTGATGATAGGTTGACGGCACAGCTTTCATATCATGGATCCATGGCCTGCCCAATATAATATTGTAGCAGGATAAAGAGTCCATGACACAGAAGCGTTGCATTGAGTTGACTCCTTTAACTTAAACCGGCAACTTTATCTCTCCCACAGTATTCCTGGCCTCTCCACTGAACCCGACAAGTACAGTAGATTTTGAAGTGATATCCATTAAGGAAACATTCATCCTTTTCAGCGTTTCCAGCTGAATAATGTTGACAGAGCTGCCATTATCCACCAGTATCCTGCGCACAAAGTGATTAGCAACATATAAAGTTATTACCAAACCGTCATGATGGGGATCCTGGATAGTATCCTTGTGATCACCGTCAAACATTATCACTTTATCGGTCGTGAGGGTTTTCGTCGTGGTCGGCTTATCTCCCCTTTCTGCCTTAGCTTCCTTTGCATGTCTTTTTGCTGCAGAATTAGAGGTTCCACAGATATCGGATCCTCCTAAAGTAAAGTTAATTATCTTGGCATCCACAAGAGGTGATGCTGCTCGTTCAGGATCCTTTCTCAGTATCCTGACCCTTATTGTTCTTTCTTCCCAGGTGATCCTTCAGATATCCCTTGCTTAGGAGATAGCTTATTTCCTTCCTCAGAGCAATGCAATCCTCCGTAACATGTCCAAAATCCTCATGGAAGGCACACCACTTGGACTTATCCTTCCAATCAGCTTTTTGTTGGTTCTTCCTAGGCTACCTCGCTTTGTCTCCCAAACCCTCCATAGCATACATCAGTTCAGGTATATTAACAGAAAAACAATATTCTAACAACTCAGGATACTCCTCAGGATCCTCGTCTTCAACAGCATTCACTTTCTTGCTGTCATTCCTGCCATAAGGCTTAGAGCGATATGGCTTGTATGAGGATTCTGACTTCCTGTTAGTTGATTCATAGGTTGAGGATGAATTCATCCGCTCTTGCATCTTTTTGTCATCTTCCAGCCGAATATATCTTAAAGCCCTGTTTCGAGCCTCATCCAGGTTCCTGCAAGGATTCATTATGAGATCCTGATAAAATTGGGAATCCTTTTGCAATCCCATTTTGAAGGCCTGCACAGCTGTTGTAACATCAAGGTGTGGGATATCGAGAGATTCCCTGCTAAACTTGTTCACATAATCCCTCAAGGATTCCTGAGGTCCTTGAGTTATCCTGTAGAGATCATTGGTTAGTTTTTCAAAACTTCGACTGCAAGAAAATTGACTATTAAACAAATTGACTAAATGAGCAAACGATGTAACTGAATGAGGTGGAACATTTAAGAGCCATTTTAAGGCTGATCCTGTCAAAGTAGAACCAAAACCCTTGCATCGGCACGCTTCCTTGAGATTTGGGGGGATAGGATTAATTTCCATCATTTCCCTATACTGAGCAATATGCTCTTCAGTATCTGTAGTTCCGTCATAGAGCTTCATGTTGGGGGGTTTGAAATTTTTTGGGATTTCGTCATCACAAATAGCATATGCAAACCGGGATATCCTGTGGCTGTCTTGGGATACTTCTGGAATTGGCTGGACCACCCCAGGTACACTGGATATCATGTCCTTCAATTTTTGACGCTCCCTAGAAAATGCTGATGTCATACCTGCATCCTGCAAAGATCCAAGACCATTATAACAAGAGTATTTGTATTATTAGACACGTTACCAGTCTGAGGATTCTGGCAATATCCATAAGCATATCCTGAGCTTCTCACAGTTGACACCTTAACTGAAAAGGGTATCTCAGGAGTATGATTCTGAGTATGACTAGGCACAATATTGCCCCGTTATCATAGGTATACACTACCGAACTGAAGTTCAAAGCCCTGGGCTGCAAGGGAGTGACGGTATCCTCAGCAGGCCTGCTTGAGCTGGATTTCAATAGTTGTATCTCTCTCATCAGCATCTGATTGGTCTCATGCTGTTGCTTCATCTGATCTTGTATACTACCAAACAAAGTCAGAATTTCATCATTAGAAGCCAAAATAGGAGTACCCCCTGAGACAGCAGATCCTTGAACATTCCGAGTGGGGATAACATCCCGAGCTACATGAGTTTTTGTTCCTCTTGAAAGATCCTGAGGCTGTGAAGAGGCTTACATCCTCGGAGGTGGTGGAAGCACCGAACCAATTGTTGCAGAGGTTGTGGCAGACACGGTAGAAGATCTCATGTTTGATCTTGAGGCCATTAAAAATAGTGTAGCAAAAAGTTTCGAAAATAGAAAACCAAGTAATGATTTTGCAAAAGCTTTTAGTAGAAATAGCACCACTTGCCCCACGGTGGGCGCCAAATTGTTTTGGTAAAAAATTACCCAAGTAATTAAGTGATCAAATTAGTTAAGTGAGGTAGTGTGCTAGAAGTATTTGAAAAATGTATGCTGATTAAGTTGTTAACAAAAAACAGTTTTCAGGATACGGCTCAGGATACCGAGTTGTATCAACAATCAAACAATGAGCAAAAAGGTAAAGGGTGACACAGGATGTACGAGGAAAGCCCTTGATCAATCTAGATCGTCGGCACAAAACCTCAGGAGCTGACAATCGCAGCTGCCTTGTTCTTCTTATTACTTCAAATATCAGGATACAGTGCAGGATATGATGCGGATCAACTCGGTGTTACAATGCGATTCGAGTACAAGTGTAAGTGTGAGTGATTGCAGCTAGTAAAGAGCAAGAGTGTTCGAAGAATTGTGTGTGTTCTTATCTGATCCGATCAATCCTATTTATAGTAAAACAAAGCTAACTAACTAGCCTATAAATCCGGGATATAGAGAATATTCCCTTTGTGAATGTTGTAGTCCACGCCTTTCGGCTTCAACGTTCCTATTTCAACAGATTAGCCAGAGTCTTTGGGAGAACGGGTCGACTTGAATGTTATAGACTTGCTTCATTAATCTGCACGTGAATTAATTAGTCATTACCAGGATACTGTGTCAGGATGTTACCAATATCCTGATCCGGTATCCTAATCACAACAAAAGAAACATAGTTAGAATATTATTCAGGATATACGAGTAGAAAATCAACCATAACAACTAACTAGAGAACCTACTGTGTGTTACTGTACTGTATACCTGCTAACTGATTACTCAAAACACTTGATTGTTTGGACATTAAGGTATTGCATAAACCTACACACATACGTACTTACATTTACTGTACATTAGGTTGCATGTAACGGACCTAACACTTACTTTTACGCTAGAAGCACGTTAATACAAACCGAGCAAACTAAGGTGAGTTCACTACTCTTTCATAAGCATGCGTCCCAGGGGGACAAACAAACTAATATTCCTAGGAGGAATACTATTAAAATTTTGTAGTTTAAATTCGATGTTGGTTCATAAACTCAAACTCTATCACGAAAGTCCCTACTTACTATCGAGCTAGTTGCCTTGGAGGCAACGGGGTATTAGTTGATAGCGCTATTAGGCTTGACAAACCTCACATCATGCTGGGAGCCGGGCGTGAACTAATGACTTTAAACACTTGTATCAATGATGATAGACATTGATGAGGGCACAACAAACATGACAGTCATTCGGTATCGAGTTTATTATTCGTAACATGTCTTTAAACTAAACACTTACATGATTTACGCTGATCAAAACTGTGAACTAGCCAACTTTATGTTGACACACTTTTTCTGCATGCTTGCAGGTCGTTAGATATATCATGCTTTGGAACTTGCAGTCTGAGGAGCGAAGAGTGTCATAGGACGTGTTGCTTAATGAACAATGAATGTTATGTCTTTTTAAACAGTTTGGTTTCGTATGACTAAAACATTTACAATTGCTTCCGCTGAACGTATACATTGTTGAAACGTTTATTATTGAAATGAACTATTCATGTTGGACATGATGTTTGGGTTGATTGTTAAATACTATTAGTTCGACATGATTAGTGGCTAGATCCTGGTATGTCACAAGCCTCGCGGTGAAATCCGCATGTGGTATTTTGGGGGTGTGACACCTCGCCTCCCATCCAAGACGAACCGGAGCCACCCATATTCGCCCTTCACCTGGATGCCGCAGAAAATAATGGGGAGAGTGGGAGTCGAACCTGGGTCATAAGGAACACCAAGTTTTTCCCCAACCACTCCACCACTACCTCGTTAGCAATTGTATACATTTATATATAATTATATAAATTATTAAAATAATTTTGTTTTAATATAATGGGCCTTATCTACTTACTATTTAACTTTTTAGGAGTGTTGTGTTCAAAGCCTATTTAAAGTCATGTTAAACACGTTGTATTGTTGGACAAATTAATATTTAATCTTGTTAAACATGTTTTGTCGTGTAAGATGCTTATACAATGTGCACGTTCTAAGGTATAAATAAATGACACGTTTATTTTAGGTTAAAAAAACATGTTAAACGAGTCATGATTTTAAACCTAATAGTATTACAATTGAAAGTTGAATTGAAAAATCATGATTTTAATTGATGCAGGCGACCTGGATACCAACTGACTCGGATTAACCCGGAACTGAGATCAAAGCTTGCCCAAATTGTCGGTCTCTGTGACAGATGAACGGGTGGTTCCCGGTGGAGAACAGGCAGCAGCGGCTCGTGGTGGTTGTGGGCTTCGGAGGTGGAGAGGCGGGTGGTGCGACGATAGCACAAGGTGGTTGTTGGTGGTAGTGGTTGCAGAGAATAAAAATGAAAGATGAGTAATTCGTATTGCAATTTCAGTCCCTAAAGGGCATTTTTGTATTTTAACCAAAATCCTAACATTCAACTAAAAGACGTGTGAATGACGGACTTGATTGATTCCAATTGACAACCACATGGAGTTGATTGGCCGTTTTTTTTTCAAATGAGGGTTGTATGTACGATTGGGAGTAAACCCCAGGGACTGAAATTGTACTTTACTCTATTTATTATAGAGGTAACTTCGTTTTTGCTCCCTGTGGTTTTGTCATTTTAACGCTTCTGCCCCAATAGTTTAAAAATAGCCATTTTTCTCCCTGGTCTTACTAATTTTTCACCATTTTGCTCCCTGTCCCAAACGCCATCCATTTTAGCTGTTAATTTTTTTAGTCTTTTTCCAAGATATTTCATCTCTTTCATACTAAAACCGTAAATTCACGTAACATCTGCCATCTTGCAGAAGCTTAAAAAAACATGGCCACCACACCACCACAACTAACACCAGGCGCCATCATTGCCATCACCCAAATCATCGACCACCCCGTCCAATCCACATACACTCTCTCAACCCTTTCTCTACTACCAGCCACTACCACAACCACCACCCGCCACTGTCATTGCCTTAACCACTATCCGCTGATGTCATTCCCTTAACCACAATCCGCCGCCGTCATTGCCTTCACCACCACCCTAACCCACTCCACACACTTTCTTTCTCACCACCCCTCGCTCTCTCTCTCATCGCAACTAGGAATCTCTCTAATCTACCTCTTCGTATGTATTTATCATAACTTATTTTCTTTTTATTAAGTTTATTTAAAATCTTGAACTTCGTTGTTGGTTGTTAACTGTTTGATTTTTAAATTTATTTTTGTATTTTTTTCTCTCGGATTCTTATATCTGTGGCAGATATAGTTAAAAAAACCCTTGATGATGCATTGGATTCTCAGATGGGGTTTTGATTAAGTAAATTAGATTTTTAGTATAACCTCCAAATCTAGAAATTTGATTTAATATTAATTTTTGGTTGGTCTTGGTGTTCAAGATTGCAGGTGGTATACTCTGATAAAGATAATAATGTGTTTGGTCATTTTTAATCTATACTATATTATAATGCATGAGTGAGGGGCATTTTAAGATACCCAAAAAATAAGAACCTTTCCCCTTCTTTGTTTATAGAAAGACCCTTAAAATGAGGGTAGTTTGGTCTTTTAAACATTATTTATTTTTTAGCCCCTAAAATTATTACACTTAAATCCCTAAGGTTTTAACAAAATTATAGATAATTAGTTACAATTCACCCCTCCATGACAAACTTATAATTTTTTTACGTATTCTTGACATATCTATAAACTATACTGTTTAAAAAAAACCAAAGATAGCATGAGGACCTACACATTTTTGTCGACGTTTCGGTAGTTTTCTTGTTCAATATCGACCCACGGATTAAAAAGTACAAGTCGATTATGCGTTAATGTGCAAGTAATTAATACTTGTGATCTAATGTGCCTAATCTACAAAGATGGGCTCCATCTATGCAAACAAAAACAAAAGGAATTAAAAGTACCGTAACATAAAATGAAGATATTTTCTGTCACATTTTATTTTATTAAAACTGCCTAATATCTATACTTAGATATATCTTATAAAAACTTAAAACTAACCACAACAAACTTCCTAAATAAAGGGGTGGCAAATCTAAAATTAAATCCTAATGCACTTCTATAGTTACAACTATAAATATAGCAGGACACTCCTATATCTATTGCTAAACAAAGTTAAAAAAATGGATCCAGTTCTGAATTCAATTGTTGTGAAAAGTCAGTTTTGTTATATCGCAACAGTGAATATTTTTTTCTTTTATTTACTTTTATGCGAATGTTAACTTATTTGATTTTTCAGATTCAGTTGCATGATGAACATGCCAATTTAAACAACACATTTGTCAAACAAGCTTCTAAGGTATTGATTTTGCTGGTTTTTAAGTATTATTTTTGTGTATATCTTTCATATTAACATGTTCGTTATGTTATTATATGTGTGTTTTATTACAGGATGATGGTGATAAAAGTATTGATATTATTTCTTATGGTGTAATGTTTAGTCCATACAAGTTTAATCTTCAATGTGAATTTAGTGAAAATATAATTTTAAGGTTTATTTAATCTTTTTTTAACTTTTGTATTCAATTTTTGTCATTTATAGGGATCGGATGTTGAGATTCAAAGGAAGAGATCTAAGAGACTCTCTTAATAGAAATGAAGTGAGGTTATTAATTTAGACGATTCTGGGGACAATGACAAAGAAGAGGAATTAGAAGATACTGTCGATTCAAGCACAAACCAGAAAATCCAATTAAAAATACGTCGAGTGTCAATTCAGAAACGGAACAGATTTCATGCAGTCTAATATGAAATCTATCAAGTGTTTTTATATTTTTTTTTCATTTTCAGTTGTTATGTTTGACCTAGACGTATGAATAAAGTTTATTTTATATTTGAACTTTATCTTTGGTGTTAATATAATGCAGTTATTAACCATATTAATAAAGTTCAAAATAAAGTTAATATCCTAAATTTACAAGTCAACTGAACTTATATAAGTTAATATCCTAAAGTTGCAATAAATAGATATTGCAGTTAGACATAGTCAAGCTGAAATTATAAAATATTGCAGTTATTCTTAGATATTAATCTAATAATTTGCATTTCTTAATTAAAAAGTAATAAAGTAATAACTTTAAAGCTAAACTAAGAAACTGAACCTACTATGATATAAAGTTAATAAAAAAATAATTATTTTATAAACATTTTTATAACAAGTAATATAAATAAAATACTCCAGAAATTTATAATCTTTACTAGATAAATTCTAAACTGGGTTGCAAATTTTTAGGAATTATAAGTTCAACTATATTGTATAGATAATATTGGTCAGTTCTAAAAGAATTATTTACCAACTTGATTAGATACATAGTAGTAGATTATGTTGCATATTTTTAGGGATTATTAGTTAAAGAGTAAAGTCCTATTTGAGTCCCTGTGGTTTGTGCAGTTTAACCATTTGAATCCAATAACCAAAACTGACTTGATTTGAGTCCCTGTGGTCTCTGATTTTAACCATTTGAGTCCCTGTGGTCTCTAATTTTAACCATTTAAATCCAAAAACCAAATGTTTCTAATTTGGATGTTGTTTACTTTTGGATTCAAATGGTTAAAATTCGAAACCACAGGGACTCAAATCAAGACAGTTTTGGTTTTTGGATTCAAATGGTTAAACTGCACAAACCAAAAGGACTCAAATAGGACTTTACTCTTAGTTAAAAGTAGACTAATATAGATAAGATTAGTTAGGAACTAAAAATTTGAATTTAGTATGATATAAGTTAATAAAGATATAAACTCTTATCATCCTATTTTTTTTTATAAAAACAGTTATTGAAATTTTATAAAAATATAAATTTTTTATATTTGTAAAAAACCGAAATTTAACAATTTAAGTTAAAGCTCTAAAACGTACTTACGAGTCAAATACTATTTTTATTTTTATAAAAACGAAAATTTTAAACTTAAAGTTTATTAGATGGGTACTATGTAGATATTTAGAAAAAGTTATGAACTTTAAATAATAAAATTATACTTTATAATTTAACCAATAAAATAAACAAACTTTACAATTATAACAACTTATCTTTTATTTTTTGTCTTTTGATTATTAATTTTTATAAAAAAAACATTATTTTTTTGTCTTTTGATTATTAATTTTTATAAAAAAAAAAAAAACAAAACTTTTACATATGTGTAAACTTATGACATATATCCACCACAATAATGTTATCATAAATATTATACGAATAAGAAAACTACCAGAAACGAGTGTCGCAATGCAAAGTGTCCCCCCGCCGCATCGCGCTGGCAACCTGCTAGTATGAAGATGATAAAAGATGATGTTAGGATTTTAATATGAAGAGGATAAAAATATCGGAAGGAAAAAGACTGAAATGCCCCTCTAAAATTTAATAGTTAAAATGGATACCATTTAGGACGGGGAGCAAAATGGTAAAAAATTAGTAAGACCAAGGAGGAAAATGATTATTCTTAAACGACTGGGCCAGAAGCGTTCAAATGGCAAAACCACAAAGAGCAAAAACGAAGTTACTCTTTATTATTTATTTATTATATTTATATTTATACTAGGTTTTTTGCCCGCCGCGCGTTGCGGCGGCGTAAAAACACGGCGTAGAAACTTGAGTAAACCTGAAAACGTGAAAAATAGCTCGGCGAATGCACATGGATGGATAAGGTCCACACCTGGCTACTAAACTAACATATCATATATATCATAGCATTAGTCACATTGCCTAGCCTACATATCAAAGATGTACAAAACAGTTTAGAGTTGTCTACAGCTTAGCATACTAACACCTAGTGTGTTATGTGGATAAGTTATACAAAAGTTGTGTATCTATGTAAGCTTCGTTAAGGCAATGGCTTGGTTAGGCTTCTGGCTGCCTAGTATTCATTATGTGCATCCCATTAAAATGCTTGCTGTTGGTAAATCAGTCCTCGTGCGCTTTTTTGGCGCACTGATTCTGTGAGTAATAAATAACAGCAAGATGACATTAGTAACGGAGGTTTTATTTCATTGTTATGTGACTAAGTATTAGATATAATGTAACTTACCTCCTGACCCATAGTAACATCGCCTAACCTATACGTCAAGGATGTATATAACGATGCTATACAAAATGTTGTTCTTCGACTTTATCAAGTATCGTAATGTAACTATTCTGTGTGTTTAGTGCCAAAAAGCCTATTATAGGTATTTAGGTGATTATAGTTTTCTTGTAATCAACTTCTAAAAATCAATTTAGCAGTGAAGTTAAGAAGTTATATTTTTAGTACATAAATTAAAATTAAATTTGATTAATTATAAAGCATCTATGCAAAAACCAGATAGTGTACATGGTTCATGGTTTTCCAACTATACATGGTTTTGGAAATTTGTGGACTACATGGTTATGACTTGTACAGATATACCTCCATTTCTACCAACAACTGTCCTCCATTTTTACCTTTTTTCTTATTTCCTTTTCATTCATTCAATTTAATATAACATAAATAAAATTTAAAATGAAGACATACATACGATTTTAGAGTAAACCTACTATACACTAATATTAGAATTTTTTTGTTTAATCTATATTCACCATCTCTCGTTCCATATTTCCGTGCTGATTTTTTTTATTATATCCTTTTGTAAATCAGGAATCCCAAAAGAGTATTTTACAACTCGTTTTACAAAACATGATAAATATTGTGTCATAAAATCCATTATAATTAAAATTATTTAAATACCATTAAGAACACTAATATGAATCAATGAAAACGTACGTTATATAATCCGTGCTGATTTTTTTTATTATATCCTTTTGTAAATCAGGAATCCCAAAAGAGTATTTTACAACTCGTTTTACAAAACATGATAAATATTGTGTCATAAAATCCATTATAATTAAAATTATTTAAATACCATTAAGAACACTAATATGAATCAATGAAAACGTACGTTATATAATCAATTAAATCTTAAAAAAATGTTACAATCTTCTCTAAGAATGTTAAAAAGAATTCCGTAAACATACTTGGTTTCTATTTTTCGTAAGTCAGATTTAATAACCAACTTAAACTCATAATCAGGTTTGAATTGAATAGTCTCCTATGGATAATAACACCAAAACCACCATCACCGTGAGAACCTCAACCACCACCATAAAAAAACTAAAACATAAAAACAATCGACTTAGATCTATAGATCATCATCGTCTTTGCAAAAGAAAGAGACTTAGATTCAAACATCCTCATTGTCATCATCAACAAAGCACGGCTCAGTGTCGCTACGGCTGCAACCGGAGTTGCCATGCCAAGTAGCGCGCGGGCCACCATCATCACAGGCTAAAACACTCGCATGAACCAAGTGTCCAAAACGGGTTCATCACCACCGGCCGATGGCTTGGCCGATGTCACAGCCCCCGTCCCCCTATTAAATACGAAAACGGGCGGTTGCGAGCCATTTTCGGAGGTATCTGGTATTGTCTAATTTGGCAGCGGAATTTTCATCAGGACCGTAGTTAGGAAATATTGGATCAGAGTAAAATACCACATTTTCATAATATTAAACACATGGGATAAAACCCAAGTTTGCAGTACACACATTTTCATAGGAATAAATCCTATTTTTATTTAATAAAAACATCTATTGATTTTAGGTAACTTTATTGCCACTTTTCCAAGCCTTCAGTGCTGTCCAGCTGGCTTCTATTTGGCTTTCACATTTTGTTACCTGAAACGCGTTTGAAAACATTTTGTCAGTGGGAAATACTGGTGAGTGAATCCCAGTTTAATCAAGTTTAATTAAAAACCATTGTACAGTATTGAGGGTGATCTCGCAATTACATTTGTTTCCAAGTCATACTAATTACCACCCACGGTACTGTCAACCCGACTTGTGGAAAGTTACTCCTCGCAAGGCAGTAACTAATTTTGTATACAAAACCCCAACATACCGACGATAATTGTATCCTTACAAATACTCAATAACTGCTTAATATATAATTAATTGTGTGAGGTTTTGTAAAAACAATTTGCAAAAAGGAGATTACTCACATTGTTATCTTAGATTATCCATTAGGGTTTCCGGGTGACAATCTATAATTTACACAAATGCACACGTATTAGTATAATAACCCATTTTAACATTAGTAATTCCCTCCCCGAGACGGCATTCCAACGACTACATCTGGCAGAACCACGATAGCCGTTACAGAACCCTAGATCAATCGGGCAACGTATCTAATACGTATCCAGGGGTTATGATACTTACGACGGAGCAGAACTTCGTTATTTACGGGGGTATTATACCCATGTATAATGCCTACACTTCAGTTTTGAGATTGAGGAAATCTGAACGAATTCGACTGAAGGCCCGATGCCTTCTTATATAGGGGCTGAGTTTGGGTTTCTCGCGGCCCGCGTAAATGTAGGCGAAGGCCTACGCGGCCCACGTCAACGTTGGTCAACAACGTAGGTGATCCGGGTCCCTTAGTAGGTTCGACATCTGTTGGGTGTAGGATCGTTTTCTGACCCAATGAGTCGATCAGAAGAGTTTTTGCTCGATACGAAAGGCGGAAACAGACGTATCAAGTTTAATTCAGCTAGATATTCACTTTAAACTGTCTTTTGATTGATAACAGATCGATTACAATGCTGCAGACACTTCGGCAGAGCTTCGCTACCAGAATCAGAATCGTTACAAATGAATAGGCAAGACATGTATTTATAGGAGATGTAATTTCGCTTGAAACGACTTCAAGCGGAATCTAATTCCACACGGAATTAGCTCAAACGGAATTAGCATCCAGTTTCAAGCGGAATTAACCACATGATTTCGCATGAAATGACTCTGTGTCATTTCAAGCGAAATTACCTATAAACACACATACTCGTTTTGCGTGCCCTGATCTATCTATTACAAAGCAAGACTCGATACAAGACGAAGTCGACAGACGCATGCACCAACAGACTCCCCCTCGAATGTTGACGAGTCTTCAGTGTCGAGTCTTTAACATCTTCAGTCTTTATCAGTCCTCTCGAACTCTTCCAAAGTATATAACAATGTAAAGCATCCTCAATCTTCTCTCTTCTCTTCATCAACTTATCTTCCCCTCGGATGTTGATCTAATCTTCAATTCCAGAATCACAATCTGGCTCTTGAATCTTCTAATTATCTTGATCAGATCTCTTGATTCCTTAAGTTCATCAGCATCAGTAGTTCCAGGATCATAACCTGGCCTACCTTCACAAACTCTACCTCACAATAAATTTCACAATTTTATCATTTGACAAATTTAGAAATTACTACTTGCAGATATTAATCTTAAAAATGATTTTACATTGTTAATCTCTGATGAACCACTTGATGAAATACCATTTTTCTTTTCAAAAACACACTTTCCCAAACCATTTGTTCATCATGTCTAGCACTTGGAATTTTGAAAATCAGCTCTCCAACATCGGTTGTCAAAAATCTTTTTGAATTTTTCAAAATTTATGCTAAAACACACTAAAATCTTTTTGGATTTTTAAAATTAACAAAATGCAGAAAAGAAATATTTACAGACAATATTTTTGTGAGTTTGCGTAAGAGGATCATATCAGATTTTGAGATAAATCACTAACACCGTTAAGCTTTAAACATTTTAAGTTCTAAACGATTCACTTAGATTGTCAGTATACTGATCCACTTAAATTTTCACACAAAGTTCAACTGTTTCGAGATACGAGATTAATGTTTTAGATACTTAAACTTATTTGCGTGTCCCACCTCAGAATATACTCCCGTATCCAGATCCCAATATTCAGTCTTACAGGTGAGTATACCTAGATGATATCTGTAAGGGTTATAATGCGAGGGCCGTGAGAGCTCAGGCTATTGCTTCCGCAAAATCAGAGAGATGACGGCTTCGACTTTTGGTGTGTTCCCTTTAGAGAATCTTTTCTTCAACAGCACATGATTAGCATTTTGAAATGTTTCATCATTTTTTATGCTGAGGGTGGTGTTATATTTCAAGCAAGCGTAAAGTATTATACGAGGACTAGGCCATTGCTTCCGTAAAATCAGAAGTCCCGGGATAATACCCCAGATATCACTGAGCATAAAGACCTAGTATCTCAGAAAGAGGGACCTTTCAAACAAGATTTTGGGGGTTACCCATATATCCGAGAGATGTTCCCCACGATATAAGTAAGTTTGAAATTTAGGTTTATATCTCGTCACAATTTACTAAATGTGTAAAAACCTACTGGCACATCATCAGTGAGACCGTTTATCACATTTTACTTTCCAATTCTTTAGCATGCTGTGATCGTCCACTGATGTACTATCATTTCCTCTTTTTCACAACAAAACTCATTTTTGAATTTTATCATGTTTTTGTCTTTTTCAAATTTTTAAATGTTTTTGGATTTTCTGAAATTCTTACTCCCCCTAAAATGCAAAATCATTTAAGGAAATTTGAAAACAAATTGTACACTTCGGTAGCGAAGCTCTGCCGAAGTGTCTGCAGCATTGTAATCGATCTGTTATCAATCAAAAGACAGTTTAAAGTGAATATCTAGCTGAATTGAACTTGATACGTATGTTTCCGCCTTTCGTATCGAGCAAAAACTCTTCTGATACCACTTGTAGGATCGTTTTCTGACCCAATGAGTCGATCAGAAGAGTTTTTGCTCGATACGAAAGGCGGAAACAGACGTATCAAGTTCAATTCAGCTAGATATTCACTTTAAACTGTCTTTTGATTGATAACAGATCGATTACAATGCTGCAGACACTTCGGCAGAGCTTCGCTACCGGAATCAGAATCGTTACAAATGAATAGGCAAGACAGGTATTTATAGGAGATGTAATTTCGCTTGAAACGACTTCAAGCGGAATCTAATTCCGCACGGAATTTGCTCAAACGGAATTAGCATCCAGTTTCAAGCGGAATTAACCACATGATTTCGCATGAAATGACTCTGTGTCATTTCAAGCGAAATTACCTATAAACACACATTCTTGTTTTGCGTGCCCTGATCTATCTATTACAAAGAAAGACTCGATACATGACGAAGTCGACAGACGCATGCACCAACATTAGGCCACATGGTGGCCCAGGGTTCAGCCACATTTCACCTTCTCGCGGCCCGTGTAAGGGTTAAGGGGTGCCTTACGCGGCCCGCCTAAACTCCAAAAATCAGATTTTTAATTATTTTTAATAATATTTAAGGTATTCGGGGTCCGTTTTCGCGTATGGGGTGTATTTTAGGACATATTGGGATATTTTAAAATATATTAGGGTGTTGGAAAATTTATGAGGGTATCTGTAACACCTCGTAAAATCACGACCAATGATGTATTGACACGTGTAATAAACCCTAATAAAGTCAAACATTGGAATTTAGGGACTAATTTTTCGAAAAATTGAAAACATTAATTATAAAAGAACTGGAAGTATTAACATACCTAAAATAAGTTTCTAAATAACCTACTACGGCTTTATAGTCACAAATGAGCCACGTGTTGATCAAGTGTAGCCGTTTGCGGAATTAATAGAAAGTTGCGCAATAAAGGGTTAAAAGCGTCAGCATGTTAATTCTTACCTCTGAGTGACCTTTTAACAAACCTAGAGCTTCATGATATTTGATTATACTCTCGGGAATGCCAATCGTTGGCCGTCCAAGGCTTTTATGCCTTTAAGTGACGTTACGCGCAACATTGCAAGTTAGAAGGACTGAAAGTGTCAATATGTTTAATTATACCTCTAAATGACCTTTTAGTGAACCCAAAGCATCGTGATGTTTAATAATACTTTCAAGAATGCCTAATATGGATTAGATGAGGCTTCGATGCTATTAGATGATGAGATGCGCAAGTTTGCGCAATATAGGGACCTAAAGTGTCCAATTTTGAATCGACGCCTTTCGGTGACCATTTAAGTGAACGGGAGCATAGTAACATTTATGTATATGCTTGGGAATGATCAATATGGGCCATGGAAGGCTTGGATATCATTGAACAGCATTTCGCGCTACTTTGCGCAATTAAAAGACTATTTGCGTCAAACGGCAAAAGTATGCCGATTCGTAGGGTATCGGACCTTCCGGAATATGACCATAAGTTAAAAATACCCTATTTATTCTTTATATAGCTTAGATATAGGCTTAGAGGTGTTTCGTGCACAAAAATAAACTTTTATGTCATGCAGGGACTAAAAGTGTCAAAAAGTGCACAAGTTTGCATTTTCTCGCATATCTCACATTCTAAATATCTTCGGACAACCAAAAATTTATGTAAGCACTAAAATATTTTATTTTAGTGTTTGGCTTGATAAAATTCCTTTCGTTGCGTAATTTGGATCGTTTTTAGCGTCCGTTCGTGTTTCGTCGTAATTAGACGAACAACGTGACCGTACGGCCAAACGAACCGACATCCGACATGTTTTTGAACATGTTTCATGTCCCCTATGTTTAAAAACCATAGTGAAGCCTTAAAATGAGGTTAACGGGCCTTAAACGTGCCTAAAATGACTTTAAAGGCTCACAGGGACCATTTCTGTCATTTTTAAAACTGTTGCTGCTGGTGTGGACATGCAGGCGGGCCGCGTGAGTGTCCTGGATTCCCTACGCGGGCCGCGTGGGTTGATCTGATGCAGAAACAGCTGGTAACAGGCTGTTTCTTGCTGGCTTTTGTTCTAGATGGTTTCCAACCCTCACAAACTCGATTCTAGGGGCTGCCCATAGTATGATAAAACCACTTAACACATGTCATGATCTGAATATAGCTCCCCGACACTTGTCGCGATCCTACGAGGTCCCGAAAAGTATATAAGGAGGTGGGTTTTTCACTTTCACTCACACCTCATTCCATTTTCTGGTTGCTCTCACATTCTTGGAGGATCTTGAACTCCTTGAGAACATCCCTAAGTCCTTTGGACTCTTGTAAGTACCCTTTCGTGCTTAAGTTTAATTCGTTTAGCGTTTTAAACCAAAAAGTCAAGCGTTTTCGATAAACGCTTTGACTTTTAAACGGTTGAGCCATTGCTCGTAACGAACATGGCTACGTGACCGTAATTAGGTAGGTGTTTAACCCTCAAAATGGCACCTCCTAATTACCACGTTTACTTAGTTTAATTGTCGGGTCAAATAAAAGTCAAACGGGTTTGTTTTAAATAAAATCCATAACTATTTCATAAAGATCAGTTTTCTCACTTTAATAACTCGGTAAATATTAGTTGAACATGTCTAAGCATGTTCAACCCGACAATTTCAAATTTAGGCTCGGTTCGGGATCGAAAGTCGCATAGTTTGACTTCTGCTTTGACTTTCAGTTCTGACCCGTTTAAGCATGTTTTAGAAATACCTTAGAGCCTTATTTGGACCAGGTTTCATGTAAGTATAACACTCTGTGATTATACAACGTGGTTCGTTAGTTATCCGATTCATATGCATATTTCCGTTAAATGCCTAAATGTTGACCAATATGCCCATTTGACCTTAAAACGTGAATTTTGGAAAAGTAAAAGAATAGAAACCTTAGTTACTGATTTATAAACTTGTACCTAAAGTTTCACATCAGTTGGAGGTCTAGATTAAGAGTTATGCTCAATAGCGTAATTAGAACGCTTCTTATAAATTAAACGGCGTAATTAGCGTATAGCTTGTCTAAACCCAATCTTTGATACCAAACTTTTTACCCACTGATGTAATATAATATTTTGGGATTTTTTGAAGATTTTTATTTAATTTTTGGCTGAGCATAACATAGGTCTCTAAGTTTAATTCGGTTAATGCCGGTTTTGCCCTTTTAAGCCATAAAATGAGTTTTACAAATCCTTTTGACCCCAAACCTTTTTCTACTGATTTTATTTGATAAATAAAATATTTTGAGCCTTCGGGGATTATAAAAATATCAGCTTTCCTTTGAAAACCCGGAAATGGCTCCAAATCGCCTTTTTAAGCATTTTTAACGCATAGTATGTACTAAAACCATATTAAACATATAAGGTTGATACCTACTGATATTTTTAGTATATTTTTATATATTAACAGTAAGTAAAAGTTTTTAAACTCAGGTTTCCAGTTTTGACCTTTTAAGCCTAAGTGAAATTACCAAAATACCCCTAAGGTGCATAGTTTGGTTTTAAATGATAAATTTCACATATAGGTCAGACCCTACTGTTATAACTTATTAAATTAAGTGTATTTACTGTATAAATCAGACCTGTAACTCAGATTACTAATTAAACTCTTTTATAATCTTTTAAATGACCAAAATGCCCTTATGAGGCATAATTTGAGTTTAAATTCGTTTGGGGCATAATAGAAGATACCTTACTGATATCACAACATGTTTAAGGCATATTAACTCAGAGAACTTGCATATGACTCTTATGGTTACCCGTTACGCCCTTTTCGCGTTCGGTTCGGTTTATGTAACTAGTTTGCATAAATTGACCGAAACGGGTCAAACCTTATCATTTTTGTCTCAAAATCCAGAATGTATTTAGTTTACCCATATTATACAAGTCTTCAAACTTGTCGGGTCTAAATCACATTCCATTTCGGTCTTCGCTTAATCGTGCGTTTGAACCGTATCTTCCTTTAAAACTAACCGGCCTAAGCTTAAGCTTAAATAAAGACCCGTTAGAAATCTAATAGGTTATTATAAACCTTTGTTCTAGAATAGGAGACCCGGTAAAAGCTACACGCACTTGCTAATTGTGATTTACACTTGCAAAGGTAAATACTTTTAACTTATTTTCCCTATACGGGCTTGGGGTATGCTATATAAAATACCGCTTGGTCGGGCATTGAATCTTTAATCGAATAG
Organism: Helianthus tuberosus; assembly: GCA_030545235.1. NCBI lineage: Eukaryota > Viridiplantae > Streptophyta > Magnoliopsida > Asterales > Asteraceae > Helianthus > Helianthus tuberosus. The sequence goes on from JARYGA010044895.1 coordinate 24,784, forward strand.
AGGTTAAATCATTGATATGCTCCGTTTTGAAATGTTTTGTTTGCTTAAAGCCTTTGGGGGGTTAATGACCATGTCCCGGATATCCTTGGCATCATCTTACGAGATGGCCATGACCTAAGCACGGGGTGTAGGCGTACACCGGTCGATGCCTAACCAAATAATGTGGTGTGTCTATTAATCTTTAACCCGGTCTACAGATCGGGCTAATGAACGCATAAGAAACATGTAATTCACTTACAAGATTATATTCAAATAATTATCCCAAAATTATAAAATGTTTTGTGCCACGTGCATTCAAATCAATTTTTAAACCTTTTTAAAATGAGTCAGTTAAATTGTATTTACCAGTGTAAACTGACGTATTTTCCAAAAGGTTAAGTGCAGGTACTACTCGTACTAGGCTGGCTGTCTTCTAGCATCCACAATAAGTCTCGCAAGCTTGGATGTCAATAAAACTGTTGAACAATATCTCCTTTTTTTTTTATCCGCCTGTGGATCCGTTTCAACTATTTCGTGATATTTAATATTACAAATTATTAAAGTTGAAATGAATCTATCTTTGCTTCCGCTGTGCATTTAAATTTGTGTTGTTTGACTATGATGATATCAACTACGTCACGATACTCCCCACCGGGCCCATCGGTAATACGTGGAAATATCGGGGTGTGACAGGTTGGTATCAGAGCCAACATTGAGTGAATTAAACACTAGTCTTTTGTGTTTAATCTCAGTGACACAGTAGCACATTCCTTGACTTTCTGAGTCTAGACTTAACATAGGAATACCCTCATCTCTATTCGGAGAATTGTTGCTTTAAATTCTATATTGTTAATACGTCGCTAAGCAACGAAGCCATAGTGGAAATTCTCCCCAATTGGAGCCTAGGGAAGGCCGAGCTTCGTGCTGCGACTAGGATAAACGTACAACCAAGGAGAAAACATTCAGAAATAATATGAAGAAGAAACTCCTTTTACTAAAGTTCGTTTCCTTAGTAAGTCCTTATAAGGGCATACTTATCTTTCATCCCCTTCATGGACAACATTATTCCTTCCAAGACCCGTTCAGGGTAATTCTGTACCTCCTTTAAAAATCATTGGAATGTTTTATTCTAAATTCCACTTATATCATTGTATATGAATATAATATACGAAATAAATTAAAATAACGTTCCTTTTATAAGATCTACCATTATAATAAAATGGCGAAATCTAAAAAGAACAAGACTTAGCCCATGTGTCATTTTAAGAACAGGGCCAAGATGGCAGTTCCTCAATTAGATTCAGATCCTTATTAACATCTCAATTTGGGATTGTTCTGCGTTAAATATTAAAAAGAATCTTAAAGGTACAACCTAGCCTATATATCATTTCAGATAAGGCCAAGATGGTAGAATCTATTCAAAAGATTCAAATCCTTGTTAACATTCCTGGCAAATGTGATTCAATCACATAAATCATTCTTATACTGGATTCTCCCGAAATCCTTTCTTATTTTGTGAATTAAGCATCCATTAGGGATGTGATGCTTATGGGCCATATTCATTGTTATATAAGACAAACGACAGTCGTAGCCTACAAATTCCTATCAAGAAAAGGCACGAACAACGTTCAAGCCTAAATACCTTGATTCTACAAAATCATGGTTTATAATTTAAAGTTGCCTTTGTGACTTGGCCTTTTGTGCCATAGTTATATTTTAATTAAGTTTAGGATAATTATAATGAAAATCCTGAATAAAATAAATATCATTCCTTTCCTGCCAGTATACATGTTAAAAAAAAATCTTAAAAGGTATAACCTAGCTTGAATGTCATTAAAGACCTAGCTATGATGGTAAGACCTGTTTAAAAGAAATTCAGATCCTTGTTAACATCGGAAAATATGTTAACACTTCTGACAACAGTGATGCGATAAAATCACACGTGTCATCTTCATATTAGGAATTTCCAAACCCCTTATTTAGCGTGATCAAGAGGAATCATGGCTAATAAACGTCGAACATGATGAACACATCAAAACATCCATTGGGATGAATACCTTCGGGCAAAGATGTATACATAAAAAAAGATAGTTTTATTTCATAACTTCTTGTCAAGACAATGAACTATGAAATTTTCTGATCCAAAGGAATCATCGATTATGTTTTAAAATTTCCCTAGTGACAAGGCATCTATGCCATCAAAAGTCCTTTGGAACAAGCCCTTGTGCTATATAAAATGTCGGTACGACATTGACAGTCGTGATTTATGTCCCCTGTCTAATAAATATGAAGGATTATATTCCGTTTAAGCGCCAAAGATGGATTATTTAAAAACCTAGGCAAAACATAATCAAATAAATTTAATACTATCTATTGGCCTATACGGTTGAGTTACACCATGGCTATTTAATCATCAAACTCGACGACTCGCTATATAATTAAATAAATTAATACCACTTGGTTTGTATCCTTCAAAGCTTCACCATGGCCGACTCATCTGAAGCTCACAATCATCCGACTCATCTGAAGCTCACAATCATCCGGTTGATCAGAATAATGATGCAAGACTGAACTTAACAAGCACCGAGTTACAGGCTATGATAGATACAGCCGTAAACAACGCTGTGGATCGTGTGTTGAAGGATCATAAGCGAAAGTGCAATAATACCCCAAATAAAGGTTGTAAAAAGGGTAAGACCAGTTCAAACTATAACCAGTCCAAGCCAAAGGAGGCAAAACCCGAATGTAAAACCTGCAAGAAGAAGCACTTCGGAAAATGCTTCTATGAACAGACCAGGGGATGTGACATCTGTAAGGAAATGGATCACAAGACTCATGAATGCAATAACTTGAAGGACAACCAGCAGACCGGTGAAAAGACCAGATGCAAAACCTGTAGGAAATACCACCTCGGGAAATGCAGATTTGAATCTCAGCCTCTACCCTGTGGAATCTGCAAGTCCAAGGAACATAAGACCTTGGATTGAAAGAAATTGAAAGATGCGACCTGTTATGGTTGCAACGAAAAGGGGCACATCAAGACTAACTGCCCAAATAAGACCAAGAAGCCTGGAGAGGCTGAGAAGACCAAAACTGGAAGCTTTCATATGGATGCTCAAGAGGCTATTCAGAATGACAATGTCACAACAGGTACTTTGTTTATCAATAACGCTCATGCTAGAGTATTATTTGATTCAGGTTCAGATAAGTCTTTCGTAGACAATAAATTTCTGTAAATCATTAAATCTGCTTGTTAAAACTCTAAGCGTTAAGTACAAAGTAAAAATTGGCCGATAGTATCTCAGAGACTGCTTCAACAATATTAGATGGATGTTTCATATCCATTAGGAATCATTCTTTTCCACTGTCCTTGTTCCCATTAAAATAGAGGGACTTGATATAATAATATAAAATGGGTTGGTCATCCTATAACCAAGCCCATACTTTATGCGATAAGAAGCAAGTAGTTATCAAGACCCCTTTTGGTGAGCCTTTGACAATTCAAGGAGACACTGGGTATGGATTGCCTAAGCACTTGTTGAATTTGGTATTTAATACCAAAATCTTCGAGTATGGAAAACTCAGAAGAGGCAAACAACAGTCGCGATGCTAGAGATGCGACAAATGTTACTGGTGCGTCAAATGTGAACCTCAATGTTAATGGAGTTAATCTCCAGGACTATAATAAACATAGCTGTTAGCAAGACTATGAGAAAGGTCATGAAAAGTTTCAAGAAGCCGAATGATGTTCGCTTTAAAAATGCATGTCGCTGCTCATGAGAAGAGCTACATTCATATTTCAAATGCTAAGGATAACCCGAACAAAATCACATGTGGCAAAGAGCCCCTTTCCTTTTAGGATGTACTCAAAAAGTACTTCGTCTCTTGGAAGTCAAGAGACTTCAATAGTAAAAAGGGGCCATCAATTACAGGAAATGGTTGGAAGAAGAAGAAACCATTACGTATATCAGCGGATATGCTGGAAAGCACACGGTGAGGTATGCGTCATAGTCATTCGATGGAAATACCCTTGATTAGTGAGGACATTAACGGAGTCCACAAGAAAGATCCTCTTATACATTATGGGATGGTCCAAGTCTTAAGGACCTTATTAGAAAAACCTATTATCCGCTTCACGAAATGGAAAAAGATGGAATAAGAAATGTCCGACTCTCACCATAAAAGTTCTAGACCGGCGACACTATGTTGCAAATTTTAATTCATTGGCTGAGATAGTGCCCTATTCAATTTACCCAAAATCTAAGCTTAATGCAAATGATTATTGGTGGTTAGCATCGGCAATGAGAGGGCACATTAAAGTTTCAAAACCTGCTTATTATAAATCCATTATGGATCTACCTCAGCTACTCATGTTACATAGATTAAGAAGTAACCAGTCAAAGCTAAGGATGCCCTAAAATTTGTCAAAGATTTTAAGGATTAAGAATGGAGGCGTTTAACCCTCCTGATGAAGGATTAGAGGCAGCTCACATTAATAATGACACTAGATAAATCCCTTACTGTGATTTATTTTTGCTAAGAATTACGTTCGGTTTCAGGTGCTACTAAGTCTCACATAAGACCATAAGTTTAGCAAACTTTTAGAAATTTTCCCGTACGAACCCCAGATGTTAAGTGTAAGGTAAAACTTACAGGCGGAATCATAAGAATCATTTCTCCTGCTTCTGTCAGAAACCTTCAGTCGTAGAATTTTAGAAGTATCCTCTCTCTAGAGGAAGTGCGTCAGCATATATAGTTGATATCTCTTTGATCTCTATCGATTGCGAATACCAAACGGTATGATAAAAGCGCCATATGAGGACTGGTGTATCTTAATAGGTTCAATAGATTGCTTCCATGCCTGATCAGTATGGAGGTTTAATGCATGGGACCACAAAGATATTCCGATGGTCATATAGTACTAAAGTCAGCTAATGGTATTCAAAGAAGATATCTAGAATGGAATTGTCCAAGTAAATGTTCCCGATTAAGGAATTCGTGGACTCGTAACATAAAATGTGTCACTTATTTGACACAAGCAATGCTGAATGAACTGGAGCCTGAGATTTGGAAAATCTCTGTAACCTCCTTGTATCTTGATTATCAGCTCCTAGGATTACCCTGTTTGCCTCCTGAGAAGCAGGTAGAATTAAGTTTAATATCCCATTTGGGCTGTATTATTATGAAATCTCCAAGACGGCTAGTACCATCATTAGAAGAATCGAAACCCTGATTAAGTAATTCATATAGCCTAACTTAATATCCTGAGAATTCGGTATAGTTAATTAAGAAAGATGGTTCATTTTGCTTATGCATTGATTACCGCAACCCTACTTAGGCAACAATTAAGGATCGCCATCAGCTGCCCAGGATCGTCGAATTGTTCGACTAGCGGCAAGGATTAGCTATTCCTTAAGATTAGTTTTGAGCAATGGTCTGAATAACCATCTCACCTTAAAATAAGCTTTTCTATAATAATTGTTATGTAAGTATCAAGGCTGCTCCTTTAGAGACCTTGTATGGATGGAATGTTAAACATCTATTAGTAGACAAAAGATTGGTAAGTCCAATTATCAAAACCTGAAAGTTGCCTTGGAGACAACGAATAAGATCAAACAAATCCATAAACATCTGTAAGTTGCCAGTATTCGGCAGAAAATCAAGGATTAATGATAGTATCAACCCTCTTAAGTTCTTGGGAAAAGAATAAGGTTCAACAAGGGATACCACCCTGGAAAGGTGTGCTAATTTGATTATCAGACTAGTTAAAATCTGAATATATAGAATCATTCGAAGGAATCAAATGTATCAAGATCAAATAGCTTATACGCTAAAACCTATTTGAGGAACTTGGCGGAACTCGCAATGCATTACACACTAATGATTTAAGGATGTGTTCCACCAATAAATCAAGAGGCATTATCACGTAATGATATGCAGATTTTTTATATGATGAGAAACTTGTAACGATTTAGGGTCGACAGGTTAAGAAGCTCCAAAAAGGATACATGTACCTATTATAGAGGTCCGCTTGGGAGCTTTGAGAGACTCCAGACATGCTATAGCAGTTAAGTCCGTTATACGACAATAAGAACTTCCAGCATTTTATCAAATCTCAAGGTCGAGATTTCTTTTAAGGGGGTGAGGATGTAACACCTCGTAAAATCACGACCAATGAAGTATTGACACGTGTAATAAACCCTAATAAAGTCAAACATTGGAATTTAGGGACTAATTTTTTGAAAAATCGAAAAAATTAATTATAAAAGAACTGGAAGTATTAACATACCTAAAATAAGTTTCTAAATAACCTACTACAGTTTTATAGTCACAAATGAGCCACGTGTTGATCAAGTGTAGCCGTTTGCGGAATTAATAGAAAGTTGCGCAATAAAGGGTTAAAAGCGTCAACATGTTAATTCTTACCTCTGAGTGACCTTTTAACAAACCGAGAGCTTCATGATATTTGATTATACTCTCGGGAATGCCAATCGTTGGCCGTCCAAGGCTTTTATGCCTTTAAGTGACGTTACGCGCAACATTGCAAGTTAGAACGACTGAAAGTGTCAATATGTTTAATTATACCTCTGAATGACCTTTTAGTGAACCCGAGGCATCGTGATGTTTAATAATACTTTCAAGAATGCCTAATATGGATTAGATGAGGCTTCGATGCTATTAGATGATGAGATGCGCAAGTTTGCGTAATATAGGGACCTAAAGTGTCAACTTTTGAATCGACGCCTTTCGGTGACCATTTAAGCGAACGGGAGCATAGTAACATTTATGTATATGCTTGGTAATGATCAATATGGGCCATGGAAGGCTTGGATATCATTGAACAGCATTTCGCGCTACTTTGCGCAATTAAAAGACTATTTGCATCAAACGGCAAAAGTATGCCGATTCGTAGGGTATCTGACCTTCCAGAATATGACCATAAGTTAAACATACCCTATTTATTCTTTATATAGCTTAGATATAGGCTTAGAGTTGTTTCGTGCGCAAAAATAAACTTTATGTCATGCAGGGACTAAAAGTGTCAAAAAGTGCACAAGTTTGCATTTTCGCGCATATCTCACATTCTAAATATCTTCGGACACCCAAAAATTTATGTAAGCACTAAAATATTTTATTTTAGTGTTCGGCTTGATAAAATTCCTTTCGTCGCGTAATTTGGATCGTTTTTAGCGTCCGTTCGTGTTTCGTCGTAATTAGACGAACAACGTGACCGTACGGCCAAACGAACCGACATCCGACATGTTTTTTAACATGTTTCATGTCCCCTATGTTTAAACACCATAGTGAAGCCTTAAAATGAGGTTAACGGGCCTTAAACGTGCCTAAAATGACTTTAAAGTCTCACAGGGACCATTTCTGTCATTTTTAAAACTGTTGCTGCTGGTGTGGACATGCAGGCGGGCTGCGTGAGTGTCCTGGATTCCCTACGCGGGCCGCGTGGGTTGATCTGATGCAGAAACAGCTGGTAACAGGCTATTTCTTGCTGGCTTTTGTTCTAGATGGTTTCCAACACTCACAAACTCGATTCTAGGGGCTGCCCATAGTATGATAAAACCACTTAACACATGTCATGATCTGAATATAGCTCCCCGACACTTGTCGCGATCCTACGAGGTCCTGAAAAGTATATAAGGAGGTGGGTTTTTCACTTTCACTCACACCTCATTCCATTTTCTGGTTGCTCTCTCATTCTTGGAGGATCTTGAACTCCTTGAGAACCTCCCTAAGTCCTTTGGACTCTTGTAAGTACCCTTTCGTGCTTAAGTTTAATTCGTTTAGCGTTTTAAACCAAAAAGTCAAGCGTTTTCGATAAACGCTTTGACTTTTAAACGGTTGAGCCATTGCTCGTAACGAACATGGCTACATGACCGTAATTAGGTAGGTGTTTAACCCTCAAAAGGGCACCTCCTAATTACCACGTTTACTTAGTTTAATTGTCGGGTCAAATAAAAGTCAAACGGGTTTGTTTTAAATAAAATCCATAACTATTTCATAAAGATCAGTTTTCTCACTTTAATAACTCGGTAAATATTAGTTGAACATGTCTAAGCATTTTCAACCCGACAATTTCAAGTTTAGGCTCGGTTCGGGATCGAAAGTCGCATAGTTTGACTTCTGCTTTGACTTTCAGTTCTGACCCGTTTAAGCATGTTTTAGAAATTCCTTAGAGCCTTATTTGGACCAGGTTTCATGTAAGTATAACCCTCTGTGATTATACAACGTGGTTCGTTAGTTATCCGATTCATATGCATATTTCCGTTAAATGCCTAAATGTTGACCAATATGCCCATTTGACCTTAAAACGTGAATTTTGGAAAAGTAAAAGAATAGAAACCTTAGTTACTGATTTATAAACTTGTACCTAAAGTTTCACATCAGTTGGAGGTCTAGATTAAGAGTTATGCTCAATAGCGTAATTAGAACGCTTCTTATAAATTAAACGGCGTAATTAGCGTATAGCTTGTCTAAACCCAATCTTTGATACCAAACTTTTTACCCACTGATGTAATATAATATTTTGGGATTTTTTGAAGATTTTTATTTAATTTTTGGCTGAGCATAACATAGGTCTCTAAGTTTAATTCGGTTAATGCCGGTTTTGCCCTTTTAAGCCATAAAATGAGTTTTACAAATCCTTTTGACCCCAAACCTTTTTCTACTGATTTTATTTGATAAATAAAATATTTTGAGCCTTCGGGGATTATAAAAATATCAGCTTTCCTTTGAAAACCCGGAAATGGCTCCAAATCGCCTTTTTAAGCATTTTTAACGCATAGTATGTACTAAAACCATATTAAACATATAAGGTTGATACCTACTGATATTTTTAGTATATTTTTATATATTAACAGTAAGTAAAAGTTTTTAAACTCAGGTTTCCAGTTTTGACCTTTTAAGCCTAAGTGAAATTACCAAAATACCCCTAAGGTGCATAGTTTGGTTTTAAATGATAAATTTCACATATATGTCAGACCCTACTGTTATAACTTATTAAATTAAGTGTATTTACTGTATAAATCAGACCTGTAACTCAGATTACTAATTAAACTCTTTTATAATCTTTTAAATGACCAAAATGCCCTTATGAGGCATAATTTGAGTTTAAATTCGTTTGGGGCATAATAGAAGATACCTTACTGATATCACAACATGTTTAAGGCATATTAACTCAGAGAACTTGCATATGACTCTTATGGTTACCCGTTACGCCCTTTTCGCGTTCGGTTCGGTTTATGTAACTAGTTTGCATAAATTGACCGAAACGGGTCAAACCTTATCATTTTTGTCTCAAAATCCAGAATGTATTTAGTTTACCCATATTATACAAGTCTTCAAACTTGTCGGGTCTAAATCACATTCCATTTCGGTCTTCGCTTAATCGTGCGTTTGAACCGTATCTTCCTTTAAAACTAACCGGCCTAAGCTTAAGCTTAAATAAAGACCCGTTAGAAATCTAATAGGTTATTATAAACCTTTGTTCCAGAATAGGAGACCCGGTAAAAGCTACACGCACTTGCTAATTGTGATTTACACTTGCAAAGGTAAATACTTTTAACTTATTTTCCCTATACGGGCTTGGGGTATGCTATATAAAATACCGCTTGGTCGGGCATTGAATCTTTAATCGAATAGAGGTTAAATCATTGATATGCTCCGTTTTGAAATGTTTTGTTTGCTTAAAGCCTTTGGGGGGTTAATGACCATGTCCCGGATATCCTTGGCATCATCTTACGAGATGGCCATGACCTAAGCACGGGGTGTAGGCGTACACCGGTCGATGCCTAACCAAATAATGTGGTGTGTCTATTAATCTTTAACCCGGTCTACAGATCGGGCTAATGAACGCATAAGAAACATGTAATTCACTTACAAGATTATATTCAAATAATTATCCCAAAATTATAAAATGTTTTGTGCCACGTGCATTCAAATCAATTTTTAAACCTTTTTAAAATGAGTCAGTTAAATTGTATTTACCAGTGTAAACTGACGTATTTTCCAAAAGGTTAAGTGCAGGTACTACTCGTACTAGGCTGGCTGTCTTCTAGCATCCACAATAAGTCTCGCAAGCTTGGATGTCAATAAAACTGTTGAACAATATCTCCTTTTTTTTTATCCGCCTGTGGATCCGTTTCAACTATTTCGTGATATTTAATATTACAAATTATTAAAGTTGAAATGAATCTATCTTTGCTTCCGCTGTGCATTTAAATTTGTGTTGTTTGACTATGATGATATCAACTACGTCACGATACTCCCCACCGGGCCCATCGGTAATACGTGGAAATATCGGGGTGTGACAGGTTGGTATCAGAGCCAACATTGAGTGAATTAAACACTAGTCTTTTGTGTTTAATCTCAGTGACACAGTAGCACATTCCTTGACTTTCTGAGTCTAGACTTAACATAGGAATACCCTCATCTCTATTCGGAGAATTGTTGCTTTAAATTCTATATTGTTAATACGTCGCTAAGCAACGAAGCCATAGTGGAAATTCTCCCCAATTGGAGCCTAGGGAAGGCCGAGCTTCGTGCTGCGACTAGGATAAACGTACAACCAAGGAGAAAACATTCAGAAATAATATGAAGAAGAAACTCCTTTTACTAAAGTTCGTTTCCTTAGTAAGTCCTTATAAGGGCATACTTATCTTTCATCCCCTTCATGGACAACATTATTCCTTCCAAGACCCGTTCAGGGTAATTCTGTACCTCCTTTAAAAATCATTGGAATGTTTTATTCTAAATTCCACTTATATCATTGTATATGAATATAATATACGAAATAAATTAAAATAACGTTCCTTTTATAAGATCTACCATTATAATAAAATGGCGAAATCTAAAAAGAACAAGACTTAGCCCATGTGTCATTTTAAGAACAGGGCCAAGATGGCAGTTCCTCAATTAGATTCAGATCCTTATTAACATCTCAATTTGGGATTGTTCTGCGTTAAATATTAAAAAGAATCTTAAAGGTACAACCTAGCCTATATATCATTTCAGATAAGGCCAAGATGGTAGAATCTATTCAAAAGATTCAAATCCTTGTTAACATTCCTGGCAAATGTGATTCAATCACATAAATCATTCTTATACTGGATTCTCCCGAAATCCTTTCTTATTTTGTGAATTAAGCATCCATTAGGTAGGTGTTTAACCCTCAAAATGGCACCTCCTAATTACCACGTTTACTTAGTTTAATTGTCGGGTCAAATAAAAGTCAAACGGGTTTGTTTTAAATAAAATCCATAACTATTTCATAAAGATCAGTTTTCTCACTTTAATAACTCGGTAAATATTAGTTGAACATGTCTAAGCATGTTCAACCCGACAATTTCAAATTTAGGCTCGGTTCGGGATCGAAAGTCGCATAGTTTGACTTCTGCTTTGACTTTCAGTTCTGACCCGTTTAAGCATGTTTTAGAAATACCTTAGAGCCTTATTTGGACCAGGTTTCATGTAAGTATAACCCTCTGTGATTATACAACGTGGTTCGTTAGTTATCCGATTCATATGCATATTTCCGTTAAATGCCTAAATGTTGACCAATATGCCCATTTGACCTTAAAACGTGAATTTTGGAAAAGTAAAAGAATAGAAACCTTAGTTACTGATTTATAAACTTGTACCTAAAGTTTCACATCAGTTGGAGGTCTAGATTAAGAGTTATGCTCAATAGCGTAATTAGAACGCTTCTTATAAATTAAACGGCGTAATTAGCGTATAGCTTGTCTAAACCCAATCTTTGATACCAAACTTTTTACCCACTGATGTAATATAATATTTTGGGATTTTTTGAAGATTTTTATTTAATTTTTGGCTGAGCATAACATAGGTCTCTAAGTTTAATTCGGTTAATGCCGGTTTTGCCCTTTTAAGCCATAAAATGAGTTTTACAAATCCTTTTGACCCCAAACCTTTTTCTACTGATTTTATTTGATAAATAAAATATTTTGAGCCTTCGGGGATTATAAAAATATCAGCTTTCCTTTGAAAACCCGGAAATGGCTCCAAATCGCCTTTTTAAGCATTTTTAACGCATAGTATGTACTAAAACCATATTAAACATATAAGGTTGATACCTACTGATATTTTTAGTATATTTTTATATATTAACAGTAAGTAAAAGTTTTTAAACTCAGGTTTCCAGTTTTGACCTTTTAAGCCTAAGTGAAACTACCAAAATACCCCTAAGGTGCATAGTTTGGTTTTAAATGATAAATTTCACATATAGGTCAGACCCTACTGTTATAACTTATTAAATTAAGTGTATTTACTGTATAAATCAGACCTGTAACTCAGATTACTAATTAAACTCTTTTATAATCTTTTAAATGACCAAAATGCCCTTATGAGGCATAATTTGAGTTTAAATTCGTTTGGGGTATAATAGAAGATACCTTACTGATATCACAACATGTTTAAGGCATATTAACTCAGAGAACTTGCATATGACTCTTATGGTTACCCGTTACGCCCTTTTCGCGTTCGGTTCGGTTTATGTAACTAGTTTGCATAAATTGACCGAAACGGGTCAAACCTTATCATTTTTGTCTCAAAATCCAGAATGTATTTAGTTTACCCATATTATACAAGTCTTCAAACTTGTCGGGTCTAAATCACATTCCATTTCGGTCTTCGCTTAATCGTGCGTTTGAACCGTATCTTCCTTTAAAACTAACCGGCCTAAGCTTAAGCTTAAATAAAGACCCGTTAGAAATCTAATAGGTTATTATAAACCTTTGTTCCAGAATAGGAGACCCGGTAAAAGCTACACGCACTTGCTAATTGTGATTTACACTTGCAAAGGTAAATACTTTTAACTTATTTTCCCTATACGGGCTTGGGGTATGCTATATAAAATACCGCTTGGTCGGGCATTGAATCTTTAATCGAATAGAGGTTAAATCATTGATATGCTCCGTTTTGAAATGTTTTGTTTGCTTAAAGCCTTTGGGGGGTTAATGACCATGTCCCGGATATCCTTGGCATCATCTTACGAGATGGCCATGACCTAAGCACGGGGTGTAGGCGTACACCGGTCGATGCCTAACCAAATAATGTGGTGTGTCTATTAATCTTTAACCCGGTCTACAGATCGGGCTAATGAACGCATAAGAAACATGTAATTCACTTACAAGATTATATTCAAATAATTATCCCAAAATTATAAAATGTTTTGTGCCACGTGCATTCAAATCAATTTTTAAACCTTTTTAAAATGAGTCAGTTAAATTGTATTTACTAGTGTAAACTGACGTATTTTCCAAAAGGTTAAGTGCAGGTACTACTCGTACTAGGCTGGCTGTCTTCTAGCGTCCACAATAAGTCTCGCAAGCTTGGATGTCAATAAAACTGTTAAACAATATCTCCTTTTTTTTTTATCCGCCTGTGGATCCGTTTCAACTATTTCGTGATATTTAATATTACAAATTATTAAAGTTGAAATGAATCTATCTTTGCTTCCGCTGTGCATTTAAATTTGTGTTGTTTGACTATGATGATATCAACTACGTCACGATACTCCCCACTGGGCCCACCGGTAATACGTGGAAATATCGGGGTGTGACAGTATCGGTTTTCTTTAGTTTTGTTATATCCTCCCCACCCTATTTTAGAGATCGTCCTCGAGATCTACTGGAACAAGTGTGGATATTTCCTTAGCATTTCTGATTCAAGCTCCCATGTATACTCAGGTACTCTTTTGGAGTCCCATTTCACTTTGACCAGAACTAATCTCTTGTGCTTGAGGTTCTTGACTTTCCAGTCTTCAATCTGTAGAGGCCTTTCTATAAACTTAAGTTGTTCATTTACCTCTATATCCTTAAGAGGTATCATCAGCGATTCATCGGCTAGGCATTTCTTGAGATTTGATACATGAAATACATCATGTATTCCTGCCATTTCCTCTGGCGGTTGTAGCTGATAGGCTACAGGCCCTATTCTTCTAACAATCTCAAAAGGTCCAACATACCTGGGACTTAGCTTTCCTCTTTTGATGAATCTTACCACTCCTTTCCAAGGAGAGACTTTTAATAATACTCTATCCCTTACTTGAAATTCTAACGGTTTGGGTCGGTTATCAGCATAGCTCTTCTGTCGATCACGTGCTGCTTTCAGTCCTTCCTTGACTTGAATAATCTTGTCGGTTGTTTCTTGCACTATCTCAGGTCCAGATAGTTGTTTTTCCCCAATTTCTGCCCAACAGACTGGGGTTCGGCACTTTCGTCCATAAAGTGCTTCGAATGGTGCAGCATTGATACTTGTGTGATAACTATTATTATAAGAAAATTCTATTAAAGGTAAGTGATCGTCCCAATTACCTCCGAAATCGATTACACAAGCTCTAAGCATGTCTTCCATTGTCTGAATTGTCCTTTCGCTTTGTCCGTCCGTTTGAGGATGATAAGTTGTGCTTAGATTTAACTTGGTTCCCATGGCTTTTTGGAAACTTGCCCAAAAATGAGAGGTAAAACGACTGTCCCTATCAGAAACAATTGATAAAGGTATTCCATGTAATGAAACTATTTCATTTACATATAATTTAGCTAGTTGTTCCATACTGAAAGTTTCTTTTATTGGTAGGAAATGAGCTGACTTGGTTAGCCTATCTACAATCACCCAGATTGTATAATTGCCTTTTCTTGTTTTGGGTAATTTAGTAACAAAATCCATTAATGTTCAGCTTTAACTTGTAAACAGGTTAAACATTTAGAAACATAGGTTGCTATGTCCTTTTTCATTCCTATCCACCAAATTTTTTTTCTTAAATCCTGGTACATTTTATCACTTCCTGGATGCATCGTATACTTAGACTTATGGGCTTCTTCTAATATACGATGACGCAGGTTTCCTAATTTAGGTATCCACATTCTCTTTTTATGGAATCTTCAAATTCCATCTGTTCCTTGTTCTAATTCCTTAATCATTCCTTTTAATTTTTCAGTATCATTCTTGATTACTGATTCTTGTGCTTCTCTTATCTGATCATTTAAATCTACTTGCAGATTTAATTTAAGAGAACGTACCCTTTTTGGCTTTTTGTGATACTTTCGGCTTAAGGCACCTGCCACTACATTTGCTTTTCCTTCATGATACTGGATATCACAATCATAATCACTAAGCATTTCCATCCAGCGTCTTTGTCTCATATTCAATTCTTTTTGCCCGAAAACATACCTTAAATTTTAATGTCAGTGAATATGGTGAACTTACTACCATAAAGATAATGTCTCCAAATCTTAAGGGCAAAAATTATGGCTCCTAATTCTAGATCATGGGTTGAATATTTCTCTTCATGATTCTTAAGTTGTCTAGATGTGTAAGCTATAACCTTTTGGCGTTGCATCAACACACATCCATAACCTAGTTTGGAAGCGTCACAATAGACTACAAAGTCTTCAGTTCCTTCTGGTAACGCTAATATGGGTGCATGGGTTAATCTTTGCTTAAGAATTCTAAAAGCTTCTTCTTGTTTTGGTCCCCATTCAAACTTAATGGATTTACATGTTAACTTAGTTAAAGGAATGGCTATTCTAGAGAAATCTCGAATAAATCTTCTATAATAACCGGCCAATCCTAAGAAACTTCTAATCTCGGTTGGTGACTCAGGGGTTTTCCACTTAGTAATCGCCTCGATTTTTGTTGGATCCACATGAATTCCTTCATGGTTCACTAAGTGTCCAAGAAACTGTACATGCTCTAACCAAAACTCGCACTTTGAAAACTTAGCATAAAGCTTTTCTCTTCTTAATAGACTTAAAAGTAAGTGCAAATGCTTTGCATGATCTTCCTTACTTTTAGAATAGATGAGAATATCATCAATAAAAACAATTATGAATTTATCCAAATGTGGCTTACATATTCGGTTCATCATGTCCATAAATGCGGCTGGGGCATTGGTTAAACCAAATGGCGTGATAGTAAATCCATAATGACCATACCTTGTTCTGAAGGCGGTCTTAGGAATATCATCTTCCTGTACCCTTAATTGATGATATCCTGACCTTAAATCGATTTTAGAGAAAAATCGAGCTCCTTGCAGTTGATCAAACAGATCATCGATTCTTGGTAATGGGTACTGATTCTTAATCGTGACCTTATTCAATTCACGGTAGTCAATGCACATACGCATTGATCTGTCCATCTTTTTGACGAATAAAATAGGTGCTCCCCATGGCGATGAGCTTGGCTGTATGAATCCTTTCTCCAATAATCCGTCTAACTATTTCTTCAGTTCCTACATCTCTGCTGGTGCCAATCGGTAAGGTGCTTTAGCAATTGGTGCTGTTCCGGGTAACAGATGGATTCTGAATTCGACTTCTCTGTCTGGCGGTAGTCCTGGTAATTCTTCTGGAAATACATCTGAAAACTGGGACACTACTGGAATGCCTTTTAATTCTTTTCCTTTAGTGTTAGTGATTATAGAAATCAAGTATACTATAGACCCTTTTCTTATATAACTTGCAGTTTTCATCACAGAGATGAATTTCGTGGATCTAGAGGGTTTATCTCCTTTAATTGTGATCTTTTCACCTTTTGGTGAATTTACTTGGATTGACTTTTGATCACATAAAATATGGCTTTATTGGCTACTAACCAATCCATTCCTAAAACGACATCAAATCCTGCCAAATCCATAGGATAAAGATTTGCCATAAACTTTTGGTTTAAAAATTATATTCTTGCTCCATGCAAGATTTCAGAAATCCTAACCGTTTCTCCATTTGCTGTCTCTACTAGACATTCTTGTGGTAGTTTAGTTAATGACTGATTTAGAAGTTTGCAAAATGAAGTATTAATAAAACTTTGGTTTGCACCAGAGTCAAATAATACCTTAGCAAAAACATCATTAACTAAAAACATACCGGCTATCACGTCTGGAATCATCTTGGCTTCATCTGCAGTCAGAACGAATGCCCTAGCATTTTTAGTGTTCTTGTTGTTCGCAGCTGGAGCCAATTTCGGACAGTTTGGCTTGATGTGGCCTTTTTCTCCACAGTTGAAGCGCATCCCATTATTAGGTTTTCTCCTGCAATCTTCTTCCTTGTGTCCTGGCATCTTGCAGAAATTGCAGGGAGTGGAGCCTTTTCCCGAATGCTTCCTTTTGCAGACTTTGCAGTATGGTGCAGAGGTAGAACCTATATTCCTACGGTTGAAATTCCCAGAACGGAATTCTTGGGTAAGTCTCTGAGCTAGGTTTCTCCTCTGGTCTTCTTCTTTAGTACGGATTAATTCATCTGTCAAGGTGTTTGCTAATTCTACAGCTTCTTCTATGGTTTGCGGTCTAGCTGCCTTAACTACATGTCTAATCTCTCCGATTAATCCCCATATGTAACGGAATATTAATACTGGTTCAGGTGATGCAAGGGTTGGTACTATTCTAGCATATTCAAAGAATGTAGTAGTATAACCCTTACTATCCACCCCTGTCATCCTAAGGTTCAGAAACTTATTTGCTAACTGTTCCTTTTCATTGGGAGGGCAGAATTTCCTTTCTACCATATTCTTAAATTCTTCCCATTCCATATTATAAATCCTATCACTTCCTCTAGACTGGAGGATAGTGTTCCACCATTCTAAGGCTGAGTTCTTAAATAGATTAGAAGCACACATTATTTTGTCTTCTTCAGCACACTTGCTTATTTTTAAAACAGCCTCAGTCTTTTCTATCCAGCGTGGAGTAGCAATGGGTCCTTCATTGCCCGAGAATTCTATTGGTTTGTAGGACCAGAATTCTTTGTAAGAACAACCATAAGGCATGGTTCTTCTTCTTTTGGGAATGGGCGCTTGAAATACAGGTCCATTGTTTACGCTGTGTTCTGGTTCAGTAGGTCGCTTACTGTTGTGCTTACTTTTATTATTCGCTTCTTGAACCGTTTGAATAATAAATGGCATTGCATCTATAATTCCTTGTGCCACTATGTGTTGGATGGCACTATTATCCATTTGATTTCCATTGTTATTGATTCTTGGATTCTCATT
>JARYGA010044896.1:0-22099 GCA_030545235.1 Helianthus tuberosus
TGCCCTTTTGAGGGTTTATCACCTACTTAATTACAAACACATAGCCACTTTCAATTCGAATAATAGTTGGACCGTTAGTGATTAATCATAAAGTCAAAGTACCATTACGATATCTTTGACTTTTGGTCATTAAGCTAATAAAAACTTAACTACAGGAGCTAAGAACGCTTACAAGAGTCCTTAGCACGAAGATTAAACTTAAGAGAGCTTCCTAGAAGACCAGGATGCTCCATAGATATCAGTTTGAGAGTTGTGTTTGAGAAAATCTTTGAATGAGCAAGTTTGAAAGCCCCACAAGAGCTCTATTTATAGGAGGATTACTTGATGTAGGATTGTTCCAAGTGTCCCTGATGTTATTTGATGCAAACATGTGTCCAAATGGTTTTTAAAAACCATCAACATGCAGCTGAATTCGTTTACAGGTTGAAGAGAATCAATTCAGATTTCAGGTAATGCATGCTGGGCAGCTGCCAGTTTCTGGCTGAAAAACAGTCCCCGTCGCGCCACGCGCCAGGGAGGGGTAGGGTTGGCGCGCCACGCGAGGCAGCCCAGTCTCACACATTTTTCCATTGTTGCAACTTTGGTCCCTACACTTTCATAACTCGAATATCTGACATTTTCAGCAGGAGGGGCCCATGTAATCAGGTCTTAAATGTTCTTGGGAGTAAAACCATGCATTCAAATGTTTTGGATTTGTTGAAAAGGTCTCCCGAGAGTAGAATTGTCAATTTGACACTTTTAACCCTTCTTATTGGAAACTGCAATTAAATCAATTAATTATACCGAAACTTCACGAAATTATTAACCGACACTCATGAGAGTATAAAAAGATATTTCGATGCTTCGGGATCTTTAAAAGGTCACTCAGAGGTAAGAATTAACATGTTGACACTTTGGGTCCTTCCACAACATCTTTTCCTTGTTTGTCAACTTTAGTCCATCGAAATCAATTCCTTACACGTTTAAAGTTCATGACACGTGTCTTTATTATATTGGACATGATTTTGCGAGGTGTTACACTTCTACTTCTACTTTAGAATTTTAAAACTTTATATTTATGTTTATGTTTTCTATTTGGTAATATGAATAATGGATTTTGGTTAGTTGAATTTAGTAATTTTTGTTTTAATTTGTGTGTATAGAATCGGACTCAATGGTACACCGTACCGGATCGTGCCGAAATGAACCTACCCCCTCCGTACAGAATTCGTCGCATCTAGCGAACCGTGTCCCCGAACCGAGCGAACCGTGAATTAGGTGACTATGGTTATTCATTTATAGAACGCTCATGGTTTATTCATGTTAGTTTTTAATTGTTTTGTAGATCTAAGAGTTGGATGTGCATGCGAAACCAACTGAGAAACCATCAGAATCAAGTCCCATGACAACAGGTGACTCTTGAATCTTTTTATTGTTCTTTGAAAGCGTCAAATGTTGCTGTAAGAGGTAAAAGCCAATTCATGTATGTGGTATATTGTTTTAGATCATACATTCAGAGCATTTGATGCGAAACCATTGTGTATGTGAGAAGTGTTATTATTTGTGGCTTTTTCTTAAAATGATCTATTTAACTTTGATCAAAGAACTTAAAATAATAAAATTATTTAAATGGAATGGTACTTAAAATAATATGTGTGTGTGCATTATATTCTTACAACTGAGTTAGAATGAGTAGGACAAGCGAGTTCATTTCAATTACACTGATTGATAAGGTTGTTAATTTTTATGTATGACTGGTTGAATACAAGTGATGTTACGGTTATTGCAACCATAAAAGGTCAAGAAGGTTTCAGCATGAACATTGCCTTTTTTTCCCTATCATCAGTTAGCCCACCAACACCATGATATATAGTTTTGACCTCTGTTTTCTTTCCTTGATTTTGTTGTAACAACATATTTGAGAGGTTTTCAGTTTTCTATTCTATATATACACTTATCACGTGAACATTGAATTATCTTTACTTTGTTGTCTATTTATTCAAATTTTTTGATGGAACAGCTTAACATCGGACGTGAAGGTGAATTTCTCTAACGGTATCTCTCATTTTCTTCATAGTAAATTTACTTTTTGGTTTACATGTTATGTAACGGTCCTTTTAAATTATGCGCTTTTAATAGAGGGAAAATCAGATTTGGATCCAGGCCAACCTAAAGGCGGAGGTCTAACATTTAATGGATAGTGAGTACACATTACTCTCTAGAGACTTTTTCATTAGTGTTTCACATTGATGACAAATGGTTGTACAAGAACCATAGCGTGGTTTAAAAAGCGCGAGTCCCCAATTTTGTCCTTTCATATTTCTTCATTCTTTGTTTATTTTAACGTATTAGCATTCTACTACCTAAATAATGACCTTGAGCTACATGAGGGGCCGCCTCATGCCATTGATGTGTGTTCTTAAGTTCCCCAGCCGTGCCTTTTAAAACTAAGAACCATAGTGCTATATAAAAGTTAAACGCGAGTACAAAATTTCAAGTAAATCACAAAGAGTCTAATAAAATACTTAACATCTTCAACAGACGGACGAAAATCAAAGAAAGGAAGAAGTGTTCCTAAAGATGATGTTGTACACAAGATGCCCTAATAAATTGATTACAAGTTTCAATTATTTGTGCTTATAAATGACACTTTTGTTTTGTCTAGGGGAAAACCAAAGAAAGGAAGAAGTGTTCCTAAAGATGGACGAAAATCAGGTTGTGACGATGAAGAAATGGCAGAGTAGTTAAAATATAATTTTTTTATATTTAGTCGACGTCGTCCGTAAGGCGCGCAGGTCCCTAACGAGCGTCGAAACTAAGAACGTCGTTAAAATATATTTTTTTTATTGTTTAGTCGACGTCGTCCGTAAGGCGCGTAGGTCCCTAACGAGCGTCGAAACTAAGATCGTAGTTAAAATATACTTTTTTTATTATTTAGTCGACGTCATCCGTACAACGCGTAGGTCCCTAACGAGCGTCGAAACTAAGTTCGTCGTTAAAATATAATTTTTTTATAATTTAGTCGACGTCGTCCGTACGGCGCGTAGGTCCCTAACGAGTGTCGAAACTAAGTTCGTCGTTAAAATATAATTTTTTTATTATTTAGTCGACGTCGTCCGTACGACGCGTAGGTCCCTAACGAGCGTCGAAACTAAGATCGTAGTTAAAATATACTTTTTTTTATTATTTAGTCGACGTCGTCCGTAAGGCGCGTAGGTCCCTAACGTGGGTTGAAACTAAGATCGTCGTTAAAATTAATTTTTTTATTATTTAGTCGACGTCGTCCGTACGGCGCGTAGGTCCGTAACGAGCGTCGAAACTAAGAACATAGTTAAAATAATCTTTTTTTTATTATTTAGTCGACGTCGTCCGTAAGGCGCTTAGGTCCCTAACGAGCGTCGAAACTAAGAACGTCGTTAAAATATAATTTTTTTTATTATTTAGTCGACGTCGTCCGTAAGGCGCGTAGGTCCCTAACGAGCGTCGAAACTAAGAACGTCGTTAAAATGTATTTTTTTATTATCTAGCCGACGCCGTTCGTAAGGCGCGTAGGTCCCTAACGAGCGTCGAAACCTAAGACGTCATAAAAGTATAATATTTTTTATTATTTAGTCGATACCTAAGACGTCGTATACATATTAAATTTGTCATAAAATTGTTTTTAAATTTGTTACTAAATTGTTTTTTTACACACTGGTATGGATCACGATTTGGATTACGATTCGGAGATGGAGGTTGATGATTTGGATTATGACCTGACTGCCGTTGATCCACTCAAGGGTCACATTTACTTGGAGTTCCAGAGGGGGTCAAGGAGGTATAGGAGGTGCAATAAGTTGCGCACAATGGAGATAGGTGCGCATGTCGGGATTGATTGGGGGCTTTTGGAGACAGTGGGGGAGGACGCGAGGGCGAGGGGTATTATTGGGTTGGATTTCCCATTTTCGCGCTTGTTCCAGACAGCGTTGGAGGAATCGTATCATGAGCTTACGGTCGAGTTCATTTCCACATTTATATACCAGCCGCATCCGGTGGATTACGTGGAGGACCCGGACCATGTCGTGCACGAGATCACTTTTCGTCTGGCCGGGCAGGAGTTTGGGTTGAGCCTGCGGCAGTTTGCCGTCCATTCAGGTTTGTACACTGCGGCCGAGTATGATACGGATATTTATACGCAGGGGATTACGACCTTGGACAAGCAGACCCTTATCAGTTTCTGGAGGGCTATTGCGAGGGCCCCCTTTGGGAAATCCTACCAAAAGGCGACCACCCTCAAGGACCCCCTGCACAGATACCTGAATTTATCGAGGAAACATTGAGAATACCCCTGATGTAACACCTCGTAAAAACGTGTCAAATTATGTAAAGACATGTGTCCTAAACTCTAAATATACGAAAGTTTGAGTTTAAAGGACTAAAGTTGACAAACGATGAAAATATGTGTCCGAAGGGACTAAAAGTGTCAACATGCCAAACTTGTGCCTATGAATGACCATACACAAAGAATTTATTCTCAAACGAGTAATTATTTGAATATAAGAAGCCATTTGTGAAAATAATCGAAAGATTATAAACTACAGGGGTTAAACGTGTCAACATGTTAATTCTTACCTCTGAGTGACCTTTTAACGAACCCGAGGCTTCGTAATGTTCAAATATACTCTCAAGAATAAGTGACATCAATTTCATGTGGTTTCGAGATCGTTACGCAAGTTTTCAAGATTTTGGGCTAAAAGCGTCATTGTGATGAAACTAGTATATCGGTGATCGTTTAACGAAACCGGGCCTAACGGAGTTTGGTTATACTCCCATGATCCTCCACAAACTAACTACAAGGGCCTTTTGTGTCTAAAATAAAGTTAAATAAAGTTACAAAGGACCAAGGACTGACACTGCCAAAGATGAAACAATTTTTACCAGGAATCAAGGTTATCGCGGCCCGCGAAGACTCCCCTTGAGTCCTACGCGGCCCGCGAGAAACGCCCAGTTCTGCAAAATGTTGACAGCTGCTAGTTGCCGCCTGTTCCACCGCCTTAAACACTTCCAAAATGATTCTAGGAGCTTGTTGACGGTTTTATAATACCACTAGGACACCTGGGGTGATCCTAAACACCCCCATAACAGCTGTGATGATCTTGTTCCATGGCATTTACCTATAAAAGGGGTCTTGTGTTGAACATTTCATTTACACATTACACTCAAATCTTCTCTACTCTCTCATCTGGTGGTTCCTGACCCAAAAGGAAGCTTGTTCTTGTAGAAAAGATAGCTAGGACCCTTTGTAAGTGTCTTAGCCCCCTTCTTTAGTTCAGTTTTTAATTTAAAAACCGAAAATCAAAGTTATCGTAATCTGACTTTGACCTTCGGTTTAAACACAAATGGTCCAGCCATTATTCGAATTGAATATGGTTATGTGACCATAACTAGGTAGGTGATTAACCCTTAAAAGGGCACCTCCTAATTATTTCGTTTGCTTAGTTAATTGTCGGGTCAAACTAATTAGTTAAAAAGTCAAACTGGACAGAATTATAAATAATAATTAAAAATAATAATACAGAGGTTATAAATTATATTTTAACACTCTAATAACTTAGTAATTATTATTAGAACATGTTCAAACAGGTTCAACCCGACAATTCTGAGTTTAAGGTCGGTTCGCAACCGAAAGTCGCAAAAGCTTGACTTTTGCATTGACTCTCAGTTCTGGCCAGATTAAGCTTAATTCTTCCATATTTTAAGCTTCCATTAGGACCATATTATGTTGTAGTGTAACCCTCTGGGTTATATTACCTGGTCATTTGTATATTGGATTGTATGCTAGTTCCGTTAATATGCTTATAAATGCCCATTTTGCCCTTTTTACACATAAACTAGATTTTTGAAAATGTGAGTGGACAAAAACCTTTATTACTGATATAAAAGTATGTCCAAGAAGTTTGACTTCAATTTCTGGTCTCAAACTAAAGTTATGCAAGATATCGCAATTTGAAACTTTTTTATTAATTAAATTACGCTATCTTGCATAAAGCATGTTTAAACATGGATTTTGACCCAAAACTCATTACCTACTGTTAAGATATTATTTTTAGGGATTTTTAGGATTTTTGGCCAGATTATAAACTGACCATATCATTGAGTTCTCATATAATTCGGTAAATGACGGTAATACCCTTTTCATGCAAAAAATGAGATTAACATATGGTTTGAATGCCAAACCTTTTCCTACTGATAATATATATTAAATGAAATATTTTGAACACTTAAGACTGATCAAAATCTCAGATTTCCATAGACATCTTAATTATCGTCAATTATCGACTTTTACGCTATTTAAGCGCATAGTATGGTTTAAAACCATACTAATCACCTAAGACTTGTTACCTACAGATTTTATAAATAGATTTTAATATTATTACAGTAGGTATAAGTCATGAACTCAGACTTTCAAAAATGTCCTTAAAAGCATATGTGAAATGACCAAAATACCCTTCCGGGGCATAGTTTGGCGAAAAAGGGTAAACCTCACATATGTATGATATCTTACTGTTATAACTTGATCAAATATATATTTTTACTGAATGTTTTAGACCAGAACCTCATTTTACTATTAAATCTCTTTTATAAACATTAAAATGACCAAAACGCCCCTACGGGACTTAAATTGGTTTTAAATACTTCTTGGGCATATGTGTTAACATCCTACTGATGTATTAACATATTTTAAGCATAATAACATATGAGACCTGTATATAATTCATTTGGTTACCCGTTAAGCATTTACGCATTCGATCCGGTTTATGTGACTAGTTTACATAAAATAGCCGAAATGGGTTTAACCTTATCATTTTCATTTCAAAATCTAGAATGTGATTAGTTTACCCATATTATACAAGTATCCAAACTTGTCGGGTCCAAATCACGTTCTACTCTGGTCTTCGCTTAATCTAGCATATAGAACCGTTAAGTATCTTTCAAACTAACCGGTCCAAGTCTTTGACTTAAATAAAGACCCGTTAGTATCCTAGCAGGTTAATAAACCTTCCATACAGATTGAGTAGCCTCGGTAGAAGGTATTTACATAAAGCTTTAGGAAACGTACGGCTGAGTTACATCTTAACACATCTAGCTCAGGTAAATACTTTTAATTTATTTTCCGTTATACGGGCTTGGGATAAGGTATTATAATAATACCGCTTGGTCGGGTATGAAATCATTTAATCGGATTGTGATTAATAAATTTACATAACCCGTTTTAATCTGTTTTGTTTGATAACATAAACATTGGGGGTTAATACGACCATGTCCTGGATATCCTTGGCTCATTTCATTTGTAAATGACCACGGTTATAACCCGTTCGAGTATCAATTTACCCAGGTTCGTCTGGGTATAACCCGTTCGAGTATCAAGCTCCTACTGGTTATGATTACCAAGCTCCTGCCCAGGATCCATATCTTGAGGCAACTAACTTTAACGCCCTTTACCCATCATCGTTTCCTCCAACATACCCAACTGGGTATCCAACGCAAGGGTATCAATACCCTCCTTATCAACAACAACCTCTACCTCCTCAGCAACAAACGTAACAAATCTTACAGAGGTTAGATAAAGTTGAACAAAAAGCGGAGGAACGCGAGAAAAAGCACAACAAATTTCTCAAAGGTCTTGCGAACTTCATAAAGGGCAAGAAGAAATAGGAGTTTATTTTATTTTATTTTATTTTGTATTGTAATTTCAATCAAGTCCCTACGTGGACTTATTTTCTTTTCAGTGGTCCCTGAGTGGACAGTTTATTGTTTCAAGACCCGTTTAGGTCATTTCTTGTGATCGTTTAATATTTTAATGGAATTTCTTTTGAAAATTTTACATGTGTATTTTATTACATCATTATACGAATATCATTCCAATTTTGAATTGATATGCCAATGATATTTCAAAAGAGGTTCTTGAGGGTATAACCTAGCCAAAAGTAGTAATGGCTATGATGGTACAACCTTTTTAAGACGATAAACTCTTTGTTAACATCTGAAGACATGTTAACATTCCTAGCAGTGTGAATTGAGAGACCACACTAGCTTCCAAAAGTAATTGGACCTTTCCAAAGCCACCCTCATGGCCTATATGATCAATATGAATCATGGCTATTAAACATCAATTATGATGTATACATCAAAACATCCATTTGAGGTGTATGCCTACGGGCAAAGGTGTATTTATGACAATGATAGTTTTATTTTATAAACTTCTTGTCAAAAAGGCGATGAACTATGTTCGACCCTTAAAGATCACTGATTCAAGAGATCATTGATTATGTTTTAATTGTCTTTGTGATAATGCCTTTCATGCCATTTAAATGTCCTTCGTGATGAGCCTTGTGTGCTATATGAAAATGTCTTTATGGCAAAGGCAGTCGTGACTTATGTCCCCTGTCAGATAAATGTAAAGGATTATATCCTACTTGATTACCAATAATGGTTCATTTGTAGCCTAGGTAAATTACGATCAAATAGATTTTTGATTTGATATCTAAAATGGTCTATATGGTTTATTAATACTGTGGCCATCTAATCATCAATATGATGATTCGATATATAGTCTAAACAAATCATTATTGTTTGATTTAGTACTCAAATCATGGCTGGCTCTGACGAAGTAAACAGTCATCCGGTAGGAGGAAACAATAATGATGCCAGGATAAATGTTACTGGTGCTGAACTACCAGCAATGATTGACACAACAGTTGCCCAAGCTGTGGATAAAATATTTAAAGAGCCAAGTAATGTTCGGTCTAAAACTCAAACGAAGTCCCGATCGCAATCGCATACATTGAAAAAGGATGATTCTCAATATTCATCCAATTAAAAGAGCGAACCTCAGAGGCAACTTGTCGATAACCAGGCTCCCAAGTACAACAAGGGTTGTACTTACAAATATTTCGTCTCTTGCAAACTTAGAGATTTCACAGGAGAAAAGGGAGCTATTGACTGTATGAAGTGGTTAGACGAGATAGAAACCGTGATTGATATCAGCGGGTGCGCCAAGGAGGATATCGTTAAGTTTGCGTCTCAGTCCTTCAAAGGTGATGCCTTAACATGGTGGAAAGCCTTAGTACAATCCACAGGAAAGGTTCCTCTGTATAACCTTTCCTGGAATCAATTTGTTGATCTTATGAAGGACACTTACTGTCCGCAACATGAGGTGGAAAGGGTGGAGACTGACTTCCTCACTCTGGTGATGAAGGATTTGGATTGCAGGTCTTATGTGACCAGTTTTAACTCGATGTCTCGCCTCGTCCCGTACCTGGTCACCCCAGAACCCAAACGTATTGCACGTTTCATAGGTGGTTTAGCCCTTGAGATTAAGGGGAATGTCAAGGCCTCTAAACCGACTACATATAGATCGGTTGTGGATCTGTCATTATCACTTACTCTTGATGTCATAAGGAGTAGGTCAAAGAAAATCACCGAGGAAGGGAAGAGAAAGAGGGAGGAGGACCAGTCCCACTAGTCAAATAAAAAGAAGAAAGGAAACTCTGGTTTCAAGAAGGGGCAGTCGGATGACAAGCCCAGATGTAAAATATGTAACAAGAGGCACTTTGGAAGGTGCAACCAAGATCCATAAGCTAAACCTTGTGGAATCTGCAAGAAGAAAGGGCACAATACTGTTGAGTGCCGAAACATGAAGGATGCAACCTGTTACGGTTGCAATGAAAAAGGGCATATCAAGACTAACTGCCCTAAAAATGCTAAGAAGCCTGATGAGGCAAAGAAAACCAATGCAAGGGTTTTTCAGATGAATGCAAGGGAGGCGGTGAACGACAACAACGTTATAACAGGTACTTTCCTCATTAATGATATTTATGCTAGAGTTTTATTTGATTCAGGTGCTGATAAGTCTTTTGTAGACCATAAGTTTAGTAAGTTACTGAATTTGCCTATTAAAACTCTAGACATAAAATATGAGGTAGAACTCGCAGACGGTACCTTAGAAACCGCTTCAACTCTTCTTGATGGATGCTTTATATCCATTAAGAATCATTATATCCCGCTATCCCTCTTGCCAATGAAATTGGCAGGGTTTGATGTAGTTCTAGGCATGGATTGGTTATCGCATAACCAAGCCCAAATTGCCTGCGATAAGAAACTAGTAAACATCAAAACCCCATCTGGTGAATTAGTCACCATTCATGGAGATACACAATATGGGTTGCCCAACAATGTGTCTATACTCAAAGCATCGAAGTGTTTGAAGAACGGATGTGTCATCTACGTGGCACAAGTAACGATTGACGAACCGAAACCCAAGATTGAAGACATTCCAATCATTTCCGATTACCCTGATGTCTTCTCTGATGAATTACCTGGATTACCTCCTGAGAGGCAAGTTGAATTCAGGATAGACATTCTTCCAGGAGAAGCACCAATTGCACGAGCTCCATACCGTTTAGCTCCTACGGAAATGAAGGAGTTGAGAACCCAGTTGGATGATTTACTGGCAAAAGGTTTTATACAGCCTAGCTCATCGCCTTGGGGAGCACCCATATTATTTGTAAAGAAGAAGGATGGGTCAATGCGCCTATGCATTGACTATCGTGAGCTGAACAAAGTAACTATCAAGAATCGTTATCCTTTACCCAGAATCGATGATCTATTCGACCAACTCCAAGGAGCGAGCTTCTTTTCAAAAATCGATTTAAGATCTGGGTATCATCAACTAAAAGTTAGAACGGAAGATGTACCTAAGACAGCGTTTAGAACAAGGTATGGCCACTTCGAGTTCTTAGTGATGCCTTTCGGGCTCACTAATGCACCTGCAACATTCATGGACCTCATGAATCGAGTCTGCAAGCCATACTTAGATAAGTTTGTCATTGTCTTTATAGACGACATACTTATCTATTCTCGTAATCAAACTGATCACGAGAAACATCTACGATGTATCTTAGGATTGCTTCAACAGGAGAAGTTGTATGCTAAATTCTCTAAGTGTGAGTTCTGGCTTCGCGAAGTCCAATTCCTTGGACATGTTGTGAGCGAGCGTGATATCCAAGTCGATCCCGCTAAAATAGAAGCCATCATGAACTGGGAAGCACCAAAGACGCCAACAGAAATTCGCAGCTTTCTGGGATTAGCTGGTTATTATAGAAGATTCATTGAGAACTTTTTGAGGATAGCTGCACCATTGACTACTCTGACCCGTAAGAATATGAAGTTTGATTGGGGTCCAAAACAACAAGAGTCTTTTGAGATTCTTAAACAGAAATTGAGCAACGCTCCGGTGTTGACATTGCCCGAAGGAATAGAAGAGTTTGTCATATACTGTGATGCTTCACACACCGGTATGGGTTGTGTACTTATGCAGAAAGGCAAGGTGATTGCTTATGCATCATGACAACTAAAGGTGCACGAAAAGAATTACACCACCCACGATTTGGAGTTGGGTGCCATTGTATTTGCACTAAAGTTATGGAGACACTATCTATATGGAACTAAATGTATGATATATTCGGATCACAAAAGTCTCCAACACTTATTCAATCAAAAGGAGCTTAATATGAGACAACGCCATTGGATGGAGACTCTAAATGATTATGATTGCGAAATTCGCTACCATCCTGGCAAAGAGAATGTAGTCGCCGACGCATTGAGCAGAAAAGAAAGGATTAAACCTATAAGGATTAATGCCAAAAGCATCGAACTTAAGAATAGCCTGAATGAAAGGCTGTTAGTTGCTCAGAAGGAAGCTGTTTTGGAAGCTAATCTTCCAAGTGAAAAGTTAGGTGTAACTGCTGAACAGTTAACACCTGGTAAGGATGGAATCCTTAGAATGGATGGAAGAATCTGGGTTCCTATTTATGGAGGGCTTCGAGATATAATCCTCCAGGAAGCTCACAATTCCAAATACTCAGTTCACCCTGGGGGTGACAAAATGTACCACGATTTGAAAGCCAACTATTGGTGGATAGGCTTGAAAAAGTCCATTGCCACACACGTAGCTAAATGTCTGACTTGTGCTCAGATTAAAGCTGAACATCAAAAGCCGTCAGGTTTGCTACAACAGCCTGAACTTCCCACATGGAAGTGGGAGATGGTAACCATGGATTTTATAACCAAGTTACCTAAAACAAGGCATGTAAATGATACTATATGGGTCATATTTGACAGACTGACTAAGTCAGCACATTTCTTACCCATTAAGGAGACTCATAGCTCCGATAAGCTAGCTCAGTTGTACGTGGATAAGATTGTATCTCTCCACGGAGTGCCGGTGTCTATTATATCCGATAGGGAAACCAGATACACCTCTCACTTTTGGAAAAGTTTCCAACAATCATTAGGCACTCGTTTGAATTTTAGTACCGCTTACCATCCTCAAACAGATGGACAAAGTGAGCGTACAATTTAAACCTTGGAAGACATGCTTCATGCATGCGTCATTGATTTGGGTGGTAGCTGGGATGACCACCTACCATTGATCGAGTTCTCCTATAATAATAGCTACCATACTAGCATTAAGGCTGCGCCTTTTGAGGCATTATATGGAAGGAAATGCAGAACGCCTGTTTGTTGGGCGGAAGTAGGGGAAGCTCAGTTATCAGGACCTGATATAGTCCTTGAAACAATGGACAAGATTGTCCAAATTTCTGATCGCCTAAAAGCTGCCAGGGATAGGCAGAAGAGTTATGCTGACAAGAGGCGAAAACCTCTAAAGTTCGAGGTAGGCGACAAGGTCTTACTAAAAGTGTCACACTGGAAAGGTGTGATGCGTTTTGGTAAGAAGGGTAAGTTAAGCCCGAGGTATATTGGACCATTCGAAATCATCGAATGTGTCAGCAGTGTAGCTTATAAGCTAAACTTGCCTGAGGAGCTTAGTGGAATTCACAATGTGTT
The DNA here is from genome assembly GCA_030545235.1 of Helianthus tuberosus. NCBI lineage: Eukaryota > Viridiplantae > Streptophyta > Magnoliopsida > Asterales > Asteraceae > Helianthus > Helianthus tuberosus. The sequence goes on from JARYGA010044896.1 coordinate 12,868, forward strand.
CCACATCTGTAATTTAAAGAAATGTCTAGCCGATGAATCGCTAGCAATGTCTCATAAAGACGTACAGATTGATAAAAGCCTAAGGTTTGTTGAAAGACCTATAGCGATCGAGGATCAACAGGTTAAAAAGCTCTGAAGGAAGCATGTGCCTATAGTGAAGGTTAAATGGGATGCCCGTAGAGGCCCTGAATATACGTGGGAGGTTGAGTTCACTATGCGACAGAAGTACCCTCACTTATTTCAGTAAATCTCGGGGTCGAGATTTCATTTAAGGGGGTGAGGATGTAACACCTCGTAAAAACGTGTCAAATTATGTAAAGATACGTGTCCTAAACTCTAAATATACGAAAGTTTGAGTTTAAAGGACTAAAGTTGACAAACGATAAAAATATGTGTCCGAAGGGACTAAAAGTGTCAACATGCCAAAATTGTGCCTATGAATGACTATACACGAAGAATTTATTCTCAAACGAGTAATTATTTGAATATAAGAAGCCGTTTGTGAAAATAATCGAAAGATTATAAACTACAGGGGTTAAACGTGTCAACATGTTAATTCTTACCTCTGAGTGACCTTTTAACGAACCCGAGGCTTCGTAATGTTCAAATATACTCTCAAGAATAAGTGACATCAGTTTCACGTGGTTTCGAGAACGTTACACAAGTTTTCAAGATTTTGGGCTAAAAGCGCCATTGTGATGAAACTAGTATATCGGTGATCGTTTAACGAAACCAGGCCTAACGGAGTTTGGTTATACTCCCGTGATCCTCCACAAACTAACTACAAGGGCCTTTTGTGTCTAAAATAAAGCTAAATAAAGTTACAAAGGACCAGGGACTGAAACTGCCAAAGATGAAACAATTTTTACCTGGAATCAAGGTTGTCGCGGCCCGCGAAGACTCCCCTTGAGTCCTACGCGGCCCGCGAGAAACGCCCAGTTCTGCAAAATGTTGACAGCTGTTGGTTGCAGCCTGTTCCACCGCCTTAAACACTTCCAAAACGATTCTAGCAGCTTGTTGACGGTTTTATAATACCACTAGGACACCTGGGGTGATCCTATACACACCCATAACAGCTGTGGTGATCTTGTTCCATGGCATTTACCTATAAAAGGGGTCTTGTGTTGAACATTTCATTTGCTCATCACACTCAAATCTTCTCTACTCTCTCATCTGGTGGTTCCTGACCCAAAAGGAAGCTTGTTCTTGTAGAAAAGATAGCTAGGACCCTTTGTAAGTGTCTTAGCCCCCTTCTTTAGTTCAGTTTTTAATTTAAAAACCAAAAAGTCAAAGTTATCGTAATCTGACTTTGACCTTCGGTTTAAACACAAATGGTCCAGCCATTATTCGAATTGAATATGGTTATGTGACCATAACTAGGTAGGTGATTAACCCTTAAAAGGACACCTCCTAATTATTTCGATTGCTTAGTTAATTGACGGGTCAAACTAATTAGTTAAAAAGTCAAACTGGACAGAATTATAAATAATAATTAAAAATAATAATACAAAGGTTATAAATTATATTTTAACACTCAAATAACTTAGTAATTATTATTAGAACATGTTCAAACAGGTTCAACCCGATAATTCTGAGTTTAAGGTCGGTTCGCAACCGAAAGTCGCAAAAGCTTGACTTTTGCTTTGACTCTCAGTTCTGGCCCGATTAAGCTTAATTCTTCCATATTTTAAGCTTCCATTAGGACCATATTATGTTGTAGTGTAACCCTCTGGGGTTATATTACCTGGTCATTTGTATATTGGATTATATGTTAGTTCCGTTAATATGCTTATAAATGCCCATTTTGCCCTTTTTACACATAAATGAGATTTTTGAAAATGTGAGTGGACAAAAACCTTTATTACTGATATAAAAGTATGTCCAAGAAGTTTGACTTCAATTTCTGGTCTCAAACTAAAGTTATGCAAGATATCGCAATTTGAAACTTTTTATTAATTAAATTACGCTATCTTGCATAAAGCATGTTTAAACATGGATTTTGACCCAAAACTCATTCCTACTGTTAAGATATTATTTTTAGGGATTTTTGGGATTTTTGGCCAGATTATAAACTGACCATATCATTGAGTTCTCATATAATTCGGTAAATGACGGTAATACCCTTTTCATGCATAAAATGAGATTAACATATGGTTTGAATGCCAAACCTTTTCCTACTGATAATATATATTAAATGAAATATTTTGAACACTTAAGACTGATCAAAATCTCATATTTCCATAGACATCTTAATTATCGTCAATTATCGACTTTTACGCTATTTAAGCGCATAGTATGGTTTAAAACCATACTAATCACCTAAGACTTGTTACCTACTGATTTTATAAATAAATTTTAATATTATTACAGTAGGTATAAGTCATGAACTCAGACTTCCAAAAATGTCCTTAAAAGCATATGTGAAATGACCAAAATGCCCTTCCGGGGCATAGTTTGGCCAAAAAGGATAAACCTCACATATGTATGATATCTTACTATTATAACTTGATCAAATAAATATTTTTACTGAATGTTTTAGACCAAAACCTCAGTTTACTATTAAATCTCTTTTATAAACATTAAAATGACCAAAACTCTCCTACGGGACTTAAATTGGTTTTAAATACTTCTTGGGCATATGTGTTAACATCCTACTGATGTATTAACATATTTTAAGCATAATAACATATGAGACCTGTATATTGTGACAACCCGTGATTTACGGCTCTTAATTACGTGATTAACAGGCGATTAACGCGACAATAAATAGTGTTTACAGCGCATATTAACTTAATTAGGCCTTTGGAGTGCCTAGGAACGCCTATCTGACTTTACAGTGCGCAAACGGTGGCTTACGAAAAATCTGTGGAATATTACGCGACAACGAAACGAAACCGCACAAAATACTGACAACGCCGACAAATATTAAATTTTACGATATATTTTAGCTTCGTAATTAAAGTTTAGTGACTACAGTCGAAACTGGATCGAAAAACGGATTAAAGACGGCAACGATATAATTTTGCGCGATTATTACCGTCGTCGACGCACGAACGCGACTACGACGGATACCGACCTTAGTTTTTACACATTTTAACTCTGTAATATTATTTTATTAGGCTACGGAGTTCGGGTTTTGACAACGGGTCTCGTAGGAATTACGAGCCACTTACACACGAGATTGGCTTGTGGGCTTTGGGCTGCCCACTAATAAGAAAACCTAGTATATTGTTTGTTAAAAAAAAAAAAAATATATATATATATATATATATATATATATATATATATAATAATCTTACCTTTCGGTGGAAAAGAAAAAAAAAATCCAATAACCTTTTATGATTCTTTGTCTATTAGGCTACACGGTATGGGGGTCGTCCCCCTACCGTCCCGGTCCGTCGCCGTCCAGAACACCGTGCCGCCCGGTCCGTCGCCGTCCAGTCATCGTCCTCTCCGTCGGACTTTCGCCGTTCAGGACGGAGCAAAACATGTGGGCCCCCCTCTTTCTTCTCGCGCCGCTCCGTCACCCCTGTGCCGCCCGGTCCATCGCCGTCCATCCCTCCGTCACCCATACCGTGTATCCTAATAATTACACACCAACTCACACAAAATTTCAGTTACTCTCCCTTTCTCGATAGCTACTGCCCACAAAAGAAGACACAACCCATCTTCTTCACTTACACTTCATAAACCTTTCAACTACACCTCCTCTCTCAAGCCAGTACCCCCCCTGCCCTGCTCTTTTCTGCTTCGGCGAACCAGGCAGCGGCGCCACCGCAGGCGGCGGTGGCTCTGGGCAACGACACAACAACCCCTCGATTCCCCCCTATCTTCCGATTGAACGACCGACCACCACCAGATGGTGGTGGTGTGCGGCGGTGACAGTGAAAGGAGAGAGAGAGAGACGTCAAAGGGGGAAGGAGAACGGCGGACGGCGGACGGCGGCGGAGCTCCGCCGCTGATATTGATGATGATTTATTGTTGATGATGACGATGATATGGCGAGGGTGGTGGTTCCGGTGACAGCGACGGCGACGGCAGTGACCGTCGAAGCCCGGTAACGTTTCCAGCTTCCCGTTTTTCTGTCAAACTCCTTGAAGATCCCTACTCTTTTTGGCGTTTGTGTTGTTTCAGGTATGATTAAAGAAGACGGTGGTGGCCGATGATGGCCGTGAGCGGCGCCGGAAACACCACAGGGCAGTGGTGGTGACTGTGTGATGCCAGTTCTTTTGTTTTTCTGTTGTCACGCATTTGCTCGATTAAGTCACAGGTTCGAGTTTTAGATCGGAGATTCTGTGGAGTTTCGAGTATCGGTTCAGATGTGGTTATGGTTCGGGTGTGTTCGGTTTGAATTCTGGTTCGGGTTTGCTTCGGATTCATGTTCGGTTCGGATGTCGGGTCAGCGGGTCAGATTTGGCTCCGGGTCAAACCCGGTCAACACGATCAGATTAGGGAACGGTTCGGGTCGACTTGGTCAAACCAAGTCAACTCAGCGAGTCAACCCGGTTGACTCGGACAACTCAGTCAGCTCACTCGACGGTTCGGCGTAAAGACTTGGTAAAACTAATGACGCGTTTAATATTGCGTTTTTATATAGATTTAATTATACGTGAACGAGCTCGAACCATCCCATTTATAAATTAGCTTATATCTTGAAATACACGAAAACTATAGATATTTGATTACATTGCATTGAATCTTGTTGAATTTTGATAAAATGACGACAACTTGTGTTGTCGGGGGCGTCCAAAAACAAAGGAAACTCTGCCCGTTTTTCGAGAAAACCAGTAAAATAATTACGTTCTATTATAAAACGACGCATAACCGATCGACTACAAATGATTTTTATAAAATTTAATACAAGTGTATAACATTTCGGATAACACTTTACAACATCACAACGACGATTTGGATATCATTCTCGGCGATTCTTTCACTAAAATAAATATAATTTATATATTTATTTTAAATATCGAACAACAATAATTCTTTTATAAAAATAAATATAGCTTATATATTTATTTCAAATACCGTACAACACGAGTTCTTTTATAAAAATAAATATATTTTATATATTTATTTCAAACGCCAAACAACTCACATTCTTTTATAAAATAAATATAACTATATTATATTTATTTTAAACGACTTCAACGCGAAAACTCTATTAAATAAGTATAAGTTTTTATATTTATTTCAAGCGTCGAAACGACATATACGTATATTTTTGGCAAATATACACAAGACGTGATATATATAATACAAGTTATTGTATATATTTTTTTTTCATACGAATACTCGATACATACACGTACGACTACTCGAGACGGCTAACGCAATTACAACGAAGTATTTATATATTTTGATATAAATATTTATTTACATTTAAATATCTCGAGAATTTAAGTCTTTTTAAGACTTATTATTTATTACCGAAAATAAACGGTACTTAACAAATGTGACTTAATCGTTTTCATTAAGTTAACAACAAACCGTCGAATCGTTCGGTCAACGATTCGGTAGAGCTCGGTGACACGTAGTTTAGTTACTACGTTTATTTAGAAACTTATTAGATATTCCGTGTTAGGAATATTGTAGAATGCACGCTAGCAAGTCAAGTCTTGGAAACGACATCACGACATCACAAAGTCGTAATTTGCTAGCTTTACACAAGGAATATTCAGGTGAGTTCATAACCCCCACTTTTTACTGTTTTACATTTTTATAAATGTTTTCGGGGGTGGAAAGACATGCACATTTTACAAGAACATACAAAGTTTTGAACGAACGAAAACTCGTATTTCTAAATCATATTACGAATGGATTTCGAGGAACTCAAATGATTTACGGAAGGTTTATACTAAACATACCGGTTTTTACAAAACAAATGCGTATTATCAAAATGTGAATGATTTTCATGACTTGGGGAGGTTCAGCCTTAGAGGCTGGGGAGGTCAGCCTTAGAGGCTGGGAGGTTCAGCCTTAGAGGCTGGGGAGGTTCAGTCTTAGAGGCTGGGGTAAATTACAGATCACAATTAATACAGACATTTTATACATGGTATGGTTAGCTTAAGGAGGGTTTACTACTTAGATCATGTGAGTGGGTAGGCTGGAACTTGAGGCCATTAATCCTCATTGTAGGACCGAGGGTCATGAGCGGTAGATCTATTTGGGTGTAGCGAGCCCAGCTCCTGAGTCCACAGTACGGACCATGGAGTGACTTTGAGCCCGACGCACAAATTTGCTAGGTTTGAGTCTTCCTACATCACTTCACACATATCAATGGCCTTGCAAACCATTGGTGATCTCTATTTCCTTATTGCTACATACCAGGGGCTTACATACATACTTACAAAAATACTTGTTTTATACAAATTAAATACCATGTTTTCTACAAATTCAAGGCATAGGATTATGCGGGCATGGAATCAAGTCAGGGTGGGCATTGACGGTTATACAAACATTACAAAAACAAGAGTTTACAAATACATGGTTTTACGAACATTTGCATTACAAATACAAAGTTTCCATGTAACTTGGCAAGAAAATGATTTCTAAATTCGTTTTCTCAATACTATTTCACAAACCGGTTATTCAAAAGATTTATTTCAAATCTTTTACAAACAAACTATGAACTCGCTCAACTTTATGTTGACTTTTTCGTATGTTTCTTTCTCAGGTTACTTTTCAGAAATCATGGCACGGTTGGAATAGGAGAACCATTGGAGAGTCGAGTACTTAGTGGGCGTTCAATTTCTAAAAGACTTAGCTTATATTTGCTTCCGCTGTGCAATGAAGATACCAGTCCAGTCACGCCAATGCTCTGATAATTTCGGGGTGTGACATATATAATTCATTTGGTTACCCGTTAAGCATTTATGCGTTCGATCCGGTTTATGTGACTAGTTTACATAAAATAGCCGAAATGGGTTTAACCTTATCAATTTCACTTCAAAATCCAGAATGTGATTAGTTTACCCATATTATACAAGTATCCAAACTTGTCGGGTCTAAATCACGTTCTACTCCGGTCTTCACTTAATCTAGCATATAGAACCGTTAAGTATCTTTCAAACTAACCGGTCTAAGTCTTTGACTTAAATAAAGACCCGTTAGTATCCTAATAGGTTAATAAACCTTCCATACAGATTGAGTAGCCTCGGTAGAAGGTATTTACATAAAGCTTTAGGAAACGTACGGCTGAGTTACATCTTAACACATCTAGTTCAGGTAAATACTTTTAACTTATTTTCCGTTATACGGGCTTGGGATAGGGTATTATAATAATGCCGCTTGGTCGGGTATGAAATCATTTAATCGGATTGTGATTTATAAATTTACATAACCCGTTTTAATCTGTTTTGTTTGATAACATAAACATTGGGGGTTAATACGACCATGTCCTGGATATCCTTGGCTCATTTCATTTGTAAATGACCACGACTTATGCACGGGGTGTTGGCATACACCTGACAGATGCAAGATGCAAAATGCTAAATAACCCACATGTTGGGGGTAACTCCTTTGTGGGTTTTATAGTGGTGAGTCGGTTAATCATGACCGGCTTCCAAACCGGCCCCATATGTGTGACAAATATGTAAAACGGTATACAAGATTATCTTAAATAATTGTCCCAAGTTATAAATGGTTTGTGCTTTGTGCACTTAAATCAATTTTCATAAACTCTTTTCAAATGAGTTGGTTAATTGTATTTACCAGTGAAAACTGACATATTTTCCAAAGACTAAGTGACAGGTACCTCACGAAATTAGGCTGGAGCTACTTGGTGTCAAATAAGAGGATCTTGCAAATCCTTAGATGCCTGAAGTCTGTTATTTCAGTTTCTTGTTTTTTGCTTTATGATCCGCCTGTGGATCTCTATTACAACCAGTCTGTATATTCTTTTATTTGGACATTCAGACACTATGGTTTGTAATAGTAATTATCTACCAAAGCCTTCCGCTGTGCTATTATATTGTGTATATTGACTATGATGATATCAACTACGTCACGATACTCCCCACCGGTAATATGTGGAAATATCGGGGTGTGACACCTGAATTTATCGAAGCTGTAGAATGAAATCCTCCACTGTTGGGTTATCATCTATTCGGTCATCTTTCCGAGCTTTTACATGGAAGAGATTGAAGATTTGGGTACAACTTCAAGTCACGAAGATCACCCTGCAGAAGTTGATCATGACGACCATAATAAAATGGAACATAATCCCAGATTGTCTTGAGAAGCGCTTTTATCATGTGTCATATGTTGGACGGAATATATGGATGGAAAGCCTGCATAGATGGTAGCATTCCTTGCAAGTCCTTTAAATTCGCATAAACATATATTCGTTTCATAACCTCCTCCTATAAATCAACCACAACTCACCACCCATAAAACATTATCCCTACCCCTTCACGAACCACAATGGACTCAGACTCATACTACCCACCCTCCCCTGAGGAAAAGTTTTCCCGACGACTCAACCGGTCGTCATGATCAACTACTGCAGAGTGATCTTCGTGACCTGAAGTTGTATCCAAATCTTTGATATCTTCCAATATCAAATTTCTTCGTTTCCCATGATTATGAAACCTCGTTTCGTGAGGTCGTCTTCTTTCATGTTTCCCCGCGGCATCAAAATACTGAGCTTCATCCTTATTTCTGTAAATCGCACAAACAAGCATGCCGTGAACGAGTCTAGAACACTCGTAATCCTCAATCGGCTTTGAAACCGGACGGAATCTATGAAGAAACTGTTCGATTTCACGGTGAATGGGGAAATTAGCGACGGAGAAAACTTCGTCGTTAATTTGAAGGCTCACAAATTTCAGTATCATTTTGTCATCGACCAACTGCTCGAAATCCCTTTCGTCTTATTACAAACCGCAACCGTTTTTTAGTACGGAAACGGTGGCTATGGTAAATACAAACCGCAACCGTTTGTGACTAGCAGAAGAACCCGACACGTCTTCTATGATGATTCGAAACATGCCGATTAACTAGCAGAAGAACCCGACACGTCTTCTATGATGATTCGGAATGACAATCAGATGACGCATGATAAAAGCGCTTCTTTAGACAATCGCATGACACATGATAAATGCGAACCCGAGAAACGGAAGGGATTTCGAGCTGTTGGTCGATGAAATGTTTCAAATATATAAACCTGTATCATAAGATGTTTGAATTGTTTCAAATATAATTTAATTAGAACTTAAATGTCGATGAA
>JARYGA010044897.1:0-34387 GCA_030545235.1 Helianthus tuberosus
AAAGAGATTATCAAGCCGGCCTCCCATATGTTGAACATTCGGGTTGGACCGATTACCCCAACCTTCCTCATCCGCAAGGGCCATCCGATCCAACCCCTCATTGGCCCGAGGCAGTCGGCTCGAGTTTTGTTCCGATGCCATACCAACCGCCACCTCAACAAGAGTCAAGCCCGCTAGATAACTATAGGGATATGCTTGAGGCCCTCACTGGTTATCCGTACCAGCCGAACCCGCCAGTGAACCCTAATGAGAGATATCAGCAGTAGAGGCGAGGTATGTCTTTTGTTGTTGTTGTTGTATATTATTTTATTTTTGTTATTTTCATTTTGTTATTTAAATTCTCGCCTAGTTAAATGAACGTTGTGGGTGTGTTCCCTATATAACCCTCACGAGACCTCTCGTCCTCCCAAGCTATTGGGGGGTTTAAAAGGGCTTGTTGCATAAGCTAATGCAACCGTGATTCCTACGAAAATGAGTTAGGTTTGTTGTTGTTGTAAATTATTTTTTTTCCACATAAATCAAAGTAAAATAACGTATAGCTTGGTAATATTTTCATAAAAGTGGGTAGAACTAGGTAACTAACAAATTTTGATGGTTGTGAGAAGCATGCTTCTACACAAGGGTTAAGATTTGTAGGTACATTGGGTTCATGGGACAACCGCTTTCATGAAGAGGAGAGGAAGAATGAAGCTCACAAACCAGGTGCATACGTTTCTTTTACTTTTGATCTTTAGATTAGCAAATAAGTGGAATGTATTTTGTATATTATTTTTTTTCCGGGGTGAAATTTGGGGGGAATTAGCCGTGTCACATCCCTTGTGTGTTTAATACTCTAGTTCTTACACATTGAGGACAATGTTTACCTCAAGTGTGGGGATGGGGGAGTAGTAAAAATTTTAGATTTTGACCCGTTCATTTAAATACTACACATTGAGGACAATGTTCACCTCAAGTGTGGGGATGGGGGAAAATTTCAAAAATTTTTCAGAAAATATATTGTTTCGAAAGAGATCTTAAAAGCATAAGTAACTAAGTCAACGAGGGATGTCACAACCCATTTGGTCTATTGTCATGGTCAAGTTCGAATTAATAGCATGACGGATATTTAGCGGGTGGTTATTTGGGAATAATCCGCCTAAGAAACTAGTCTTTTATGCATGTCACATACCATACCCTTTTAGATATGTGAGGTTTTGAGCCACTTTTATATCATAGATTACATACCTATGTTTCTTTGTTTGAGTGGACCATTAGTCATATATTGTAGAACTTGCAACTTTTGATACGTTTGAGACTATAGACCGAATACAAGCACGAGAATGATTAAGGCATTAGGTAAACCTTTTCTCTTAAAACCATTTATCTATCCTTATCCAAATAAATCCCCTAGTCGCCCATTTTGAGCCTAAACCTTTCGTTTGACCACCCTATAGCCCATAATCGTTAAACTTTTTCTTTTAAACCCGTGTGATGGAAATTCGATTATAGGAATCGTATTTGTATAGTTGTTCTTGATTGTTTGCATATTATGAAAAAAAAATTATGAAAAAGAATTGAAAATCGTTGTAGAAAAACACAAAAAAAAAGAAGTGTTAGTAGTTGTCGAATAAAAGGGTGAAAGATTATTGCCCATAGTTGATGTTTATATTTAGTTTTGTTTAAGTTAGTGGTTTGTAATAAAAATCGAATTTTCATCGCCGTAGCCACTTTAAAATATCCTAATTCCTACCCTTAGCCTAGCCCCGTTACAACCCTCATAAAGACCTTATGACTTGTGCTTAGTGTTCGTGATCAATGGTGGAGAATGATTGAGTTGCAAGCTTATGCGGGTATGTGCTCTAATCGGTTTTGAGTGAATATTCTTTGAAGTGCTAATACATTATAAATATTAGCCAATATACAAGCCGAGTGGAGAGAACATTGTGAGGGATATGCTTGAATTGTTGGTTTTACGGGCGGGTTAATCTTGGGTAACCATTTGTGTATGTGAAATCATATCACCGTTAAATACATTGAAATTTGTAAAGAGTTTGAACTTTAGCATGACATTGGACCTTAACCTTCGTCTCGGGAATGGGGAGTGTATTCTTTGTTCGACCCACGTGAAAGTGAAAAACATATTTGCTTGAGGACAAGCAAATGACAAGTGTGGGGATGTGATACGTGGTTGAAAACCGGTGATCGTAATTGCTTAATTTGATGTCGTTACACATGTTTTAATTCCGAATAGCCTACTTTTGATTAGATACTTGTGTTGCAGGTATAGCAGAGTTTAAGGAGCTTTTCGGGAGCTTTACGGGTCACCGGAGCGAAAACGGGACCACCGGGATGCAAAACGAGTCAACCGGAGCTAGGAATTGAAGAACAGAAAATGAGAAAATGAGGCATCGTCGCCGACGACCAGAAGGCCCGTCGGCGACGCCCCGTGGATTTGTCCGTCGCCTGATTCATCCGTAGACAGAAAGATTAGTCGTCGGCCACACATGGAAAACCACGCACCGTCGCCGACGGACACATCCACCGTCGGCGACGGCCCTTCTATGTTGGCATCGCGAAAGCTTGACTCCTTTGGTCTTGGGAACGAATCAAAGAAGGGGTTTTGGCCATTTTTTCGGGAGTTACACATTGTTTGAGTTTTGAAACCAATCTTGGAGCCTAATTCCAACCACCTATCATCTACCATTCGCCATCCAATTCCATCTATCATCAACCTACAACCCGAATCATCATCATCCATCACACAATCAATCATACTCTTCGTGGTTCGACCCCTTACTACCGCTAACACATTGTTAAGGGTAATTTGGGCTTATAAATATTATATTTGACCGGAGCGCGACACTCTGATCACTAGCTTGACATATTCTTAGAGACATACAAAATCAAACTGATGAGGAAAATTAACTAATACTTAGTCATTCATAGTACGATATGCAGTTGTGCACGACCATCAATTAATACCCGTCTCTGAGCTCTCTTAATAAGACTTATGGGTAATAGCCCTTCAGTTATAGGATCCCTAAGCATATCATGAATGTATTCGATACAAACTTAGTTTCCTCAATTCGTTCATAAACGAATAATTAATTGTGTATCGAAATTTAATGCAGCACCTCTTGAACTGTTACTGTTCAAGGAGTCATGGTAGCTGACTTTATCACACTAAGTCTTCAAAATATTAACTATATGGAGTTAATAAACTTATGAGTCCAATGATAAATTTTCAACAACATTTAATGACTATATTATGTCGTTATAACTTAGGTTGTTATTATCAGTTTGTTATGACTCCTCCATAAGATGGATTTGTCTGCTGACATAAGGATATACCCGAAATTACATTTTATCATCTTTGAATATTTCAAAGTTAAAGTAATAAACCGGTTTTAATTCTCACTTCTTCTTTAAATTGTAGCCTCTCGTTTCTTTTAAAGATATTGTAATACTCTATTAAATGCTTCACATTAATCTAGACATATCTAGTGTGCTGCAATGTGAGTAATATCTAAACGAGTATAGCCTTGAACTTACATAAGGCTTCTAATTAATGAAGCGTAAGGAAATAATCTCATTTATCCTATTATCCTCTAAAGGAGAGCAGTATTGTCTGTTACATATGTAAGGACCCATTTAAGGTTAAACTTATGGAACGGAACTAATGTCCCATTGGATCTATCTCAGTATGTTATGATATCTATCACTTAAGAGATATCTCTGAGATCTATTATATCAAAGTTTGTGTTAACAATGCTTTGACTTATGTAACACATACTTGTCAAAAGAATGTCATCTATATAGACAAGTTTATCTTAGTTGCTCCCACTCATTTTGAGGTAGGTACATTAATCCACTTGATTCTTGATGAAAATAATTACGTTAGCTTTTCATCACATTATAATGTTTGCATTAACCCATACATGGATTTTATTGGCTTACAAATAAAGTGTTCTTTAACCTTCAGTTTGGAACTTTTGGGTTGTTTTATGAACATGTAAATGTGTCAGCCAATTGTTAGGGAAAAAATGTTTTAATGTTCATCTAATGTAGCTTTAAACTATTATAAGCTACTAGAACAGTGACGATCCTCAAAGAAATCTTTGTTAGATATGTAATAAAGATTCTTTAATAACTTATCTCTTCCTAAGTACAACCTTTGACAATCAATCATGCTTTTGAGTGTCTTAACGCTTATATTAGGATTTGGTTTTGTTATGAACACTCTTAGGTAATTCAATCAAATCCCAAACGTTATACGAACACATAAAATTAGTTTTACTAGAAAACAGTTTTATTCCATTCAGGCGATTGATTGACGCTAATGGCTTAATTTGAAGAGATAGGATCAGTAAACTTTTCCAAAATCCATTTCAACTTCAATTAGGGAGGTTATGTAATCATCAAAGTTAGTAGGTTTTTAAACCTAGATGACCTCCTAAGTTGATTATTGGGTTTATTAGAAGTTTCAGTTTTATGGATTAGCTCTTGGTTAGGTTGCTATCATTTTCATTCTAAATTTGTAAGAGTTTGTGCAGTATGGTATACAAGAGGTGTAATCGGAGTTAAATTCAGAGTGAAATTTAATGACACTCTTCCCCCCGCCTCTTGTATTCCTTGCAAGTCATGATAAGGACTTTGACTGCTCCCACTGACCTTAGAAAACTTTAGGAACTCAGCATGCTTAGGGTCAATATTTAACAACTAACAAATTCTAATAGAGAAACAAGTTAATGACGTTAGTCTTTGTAGTTTCTCTTGTTGAGGATTATGTTAGTTTAGGTAAGAAATCTAAGTATGCCCACAATTAGGCAACAATGAAACTTTTGTAAGAGTAGCATTAGATTTAAGGAGATAAGTTTTGATAGAACAGTGTCTTGATGGAGCGGTGTCTTGTACAAGAGGTGTAAATTGAAGTAATATAAATTTTCACTCCCCACCTCTTGCAACTATTGCAAGTTATTATTAAGACACTTAATGCTCCCACTGATCTTTAATATCTCTAGAATGCTACAAGAAAAGTTTCGATGAGCTACGTGACGTGGGAACCTATCACATATACGTTATACTTTATTTGATTTCTTTAATGTCCAGATATCAAAAGAAACTTTAGGGACATATCTAATAGAAATCTTATTAAGTATATATATATGAATAGATTTCTTCTAAGATCGTGGGCCATATGCGACAAAATTTAGATACAAGTTGATAGTCTTTCAAATGATAAATGAATTATGTCTGAATATTCCATTTGGAATAAGTTCCACGAATGTCAATGAATGACTTATGATGGACCCATACTTATTCCTTAAGCCAAGTCATATTTTAGGGCTTTAATGTCATGATTTAAAATCACTTAGAATGAGATTAGATAAAAAATCATCCTCATTAACCATGTCATGATTTCTCATGAATTTCAGTTATAATGGATGAAATTTATAAGTCTCATTTTCCTTTTGTCAAATTCTCATTTGCATGATGACAAAAGTTGTGAAAGTGTAAGGTATCATCTTGTTCCATCTTAGTAATGTTTCAATCCAGATATTTAGAACAAATAAGATGAGAGTTTAAGGTAAGTGTGACTTTATGTTGACTATGCAAACCTCACAACGTTCATAACTTTGCTTAATTATGATACTATATTCTGATTAATCTTCAGAATATATAAGGTATCGAAAAGCGTTGTTAGAAGACTGCTTATTATGGTTCTTATAGCCTTAACATTTAATTTTTGTCACTAACTCTCATGTTAATTATTTGTTTGACTTCTGGTAAGGAAACGTTTAGAACTAGAGTCAACTAATCATGTGTTAATAGGAATATTTAAAAATTAGCAGACTTAGATATCATTAGGAAGTGACTACCTAATTAACTTATCCAACTGTTCTTCTAAATAATAGATAGTCTCGTTGCTTATGCCTAGTCTAATGGCATAATTACGCAGTGAGATTTTCCCTTGAAGAACCTTAGAGTTGGAATTTTTTACTTGTAATTTGTCTATGGGCCTTAGAACAATCCTCTTTTAAAGTTTTAAGTGGTTGTAAGGTGAGTACCAACTTATTTTCCAGTTTCTAATATTTATTTCTTTGTACATATGTTGCTCATCAACACACTCATTATACTTTGGTACTTTTGAGTGTTATAGTTGATTTATAAGGCATCAAATTGTACAAGTGAAAATCTAAGTATGTTATGTACTGGAAAATTGTACTTATTTCCATGCGTAAGCCCTTAACTTTATGGGTCATGGTATTGTACATTATAATGTATTCACATATACCACTTAACTTTATAGTTTAGAATTTAAATGAAGGCATGCATCTTAGGAGTTCTTGTGATTAAACCACACATAATAGATTAGTCTTAGGAAAAACTTAATCTGGAATAACCTTAGTGATAGCATTTATGTAAGAGAGATCTTGATTATCATATGAGACATCATGTTCGATTTGTCCTGTTCATCATGCTCTAATTATCTTCTGTAGTGCCTTTACCAGAAGAGAGCAGTAGGATTATCGTGTCTTAAGAGATAACCAAGGGTTTAATTTAAGAGCTAATTCTTATAGAAACTTTAAATAAGGCAAAACATTTTAGGTTTAGGAATTAGAGTGGATGAGAGATATATATTATAGTGAGTAAAATTATGGGTACTAAGAATAAGGCAGACGAAATGATCATAAAATTAATTAAGGATCATTATGTGAAGAGATTGTGATATGTCTATTACTAACATCAAAATAATAGACTATTTAAAGTTCTACTTAAATAAAGACAAATCAGCTTTGGCCAGAAGTGTAATCATTTAAGCATGTGTGCAAAATGGTTGTAACAAATCAGCTTTGGCCAGAAATTGAGACAATCACTTTAGTTATGCACTTGTTAAGTATGCCATCTATGAAGGAATTAAATCAGCTTTGGCCAGATATTAAGACATTCATGTTTATGACGCACACTTAACATAGCTTTCGTAATACTTGAACGATAAGTAGACGCATCAAATCAGCTTTGGCCAGAAGTGATACATCAGAAGCTCATTCAAGTTAAGCCATTTTGGTTTTGTAAAACATTATTTGATCCTTATTAATTAACTAAATATTTACAAAAACCAGTTATTTAATAGCAAACCACCTGTTAGCGCGGATCGAACTCCGCGGTGAGTTCGCTGGGGGTTGCAGGGGGACAGCGTGCCCCCGCACGGGGTTCGGGGCGGAGCCCCGAGCTAAATCTTAGTTCACATCAAACAGCCTAAGGTAATGAGGTTTCGAGTGAGGTCTCTAGTCAGGTCTCGAGTTAGGTCTCGACTGAGTTATGAGATCTCGAGTCAGTTATGAGGTCTCGAGTCGCAACCTTGATCTCGAGTTGTAACCTTATGGTCTCGAGTCGCAACCTTATGGTCTCGAGTTGTGACCTTATGGTCTCGAGTTGTAAAGATTTAAACCCTCAGTCGAAATCTCAGTGGTCTCGAGTTGAAGCTTTATTGTCTCGAGTCGAGACCTTTGTCTCGATGTCACACCCCGATTTCCACGTGTCACCGGTGGGCCCGGTGGGGGAGTATCGTGACGTGGTTGGCAACGTAATAGTCAAACAACACAATATTTAATATGCACAGCGGAAGCAAATTTAAAATATAATACAACCGAATTTAATTATTGTAATATCAAGTATCACAATGTTCGGATGTTTATCCATAGAACGGATCGAAATAAAAGTAGAAACAATGGTTCAACAGACTTCAGGCATCCTAAGCTTGCGAGACTTTTTATTGATGCTAAGGAGACAATCCAGCCAATTTCGTTTAGTACCTGCATTCAGTCTTTTTGGGAAAATACGTCAGTTTACACTGGTAAATACATTCAACTGACTCATTTTGGAAAATGATTGAAAATTGGTTTGGATGCACGTGGCATAAAGCATTTTATTTAACTTGGGAGAATTATTTAATATTATAATCTTGTGAACGAATTACATGTTACTTGTGCGTTCAGTAGCCCGGATCTTGTTCGGGTTAAAGATCAATAGACACACCACATCATAGAGTTATACACTGACAGGTGTACGCCTACACCCCGTGCTCAGGTCGTGGCCATCTCGTAAGATGATGCCTAGGATATCCGGGACATGGTCATTAACCCCCCAAAGGCGTTAAGTAATCAAGACTGTTTAAACGAGCCGATCAAATTAGTCAACTACCCACTTAACTGTGGAGATTTGATGCTGGATCAAGCGGTATGCTATATACCGTAACCCAAGCCCGTATAGGGAAAATAAGTTAAAAGTATTTACCTGAGTAAGTATTAATCACAATAAGAAAAATGCACGTAGCTTTTACTGGTCCTCCTAATCTGGAACGAAGATTTTATAATAACCTATTAGAATCCTAACGGGTCTTTAATTAAGCTTAAGCTTAGACCGGCTAGTTTTAAAGATACGGTACGTAGCACGATTAAGCGAAGACCGGATAGAATGTGATTTAGACCCGACAAGTTTGAAGACTTGTTTAATATGGGTTTATTATTCACACTCTGGATTTTGAGATAAAACCGTTAACGTTTGACCCGTTTCGGCTAATTTATGTAAACTTGTTACATAAACCGAACCGTACGCGTAATAAGCGTGACGGGTAGTCCTGAGAGCTATATACAGGTTTCCTAAGTTAATTATGTCTCAAATATGTTGTGACATCAGTAAGGTGTCTTTCATTATGCCCGAAACGTGTTTAAACACAAACTAGGCCCCGTAGGGGTAGTTTGGTCATTTAAAAGTTTATAAAAGAGTTTAAATGTTTAACTGAGTTACAGGTCTGATGTGATCAGTAAATATACTCAAATTAATGAGTTATAACAGTAAGATAAGCATATATGTGAAATTTATCATTTTTAACCAAACTATGCCCCGTAGGGGTATTTTGGTAATTTCACATAAGCCGAAAAGCTCAAAACTGAAGTCTGAGTTTATCAACCTTTGCTTACTGTTAAAATATTATAATTTTCCTCTTATATCAGTAGGTATCAACCCGGTTATGTCCAATATAATTTTAATACATACTTTGCGCTAAAAACGCTAAATAAGGCGATTAAAGGCCATTTCCGGGTCCGATACTTAAATCTGATATTTTTATATTTCCAGAAGGCTTAAAATAATTTATTTATCATAACTAATCAGTGGCAAAAGGTTTGGGGTTGTTTAGATGTGTAAAACTCATTTTATGGCCCGTAAGGGCAAAACCGACATTTACCGAATTAAGCCTACGACTATGAGTTATGCTCAGCCTAAAATTAATTAAAAATCTTTAAAAATCCCAAAATAATATATTACATCAGTGGGTAAAAGATTTGATACCAAAAAGTATGTTTAACTAGGCTATATGCTAATTACGCCATTTTATTAACATAAAGCATAAATTTTGCGATAATGAGTATAACTCTTAATCTACAAGTCAAACTGATGTCAAACTTTGCATACAAGTCTATATATCAGTAACTAAGGTTTCTACACTTTTACATTTTCATAAATCACGTTTTAAGGTAATAAGGGCATAACGGTCAACATATGAGCAATTAACGGAAACATGCATATTAATTGGATAACTAATGAACCAAGGTGTATAATCACAGAGGGTTGTTCTAACATGTAACCTAATCCAATTAAAGCTCTGAGGCATTTCTAAAACATGCCTAAACGGGTCAGAACTGAAAGTCAAAGTGAAAGTCAAACTATGTGACTTTCGGTTCCGAACCGGGTCTAAACAGGAAATTATCGGGTTGAACATGTTTAGACATGTTCTTACACTTATTACTAAGTTAAAACAATGATCAAACAGGTTGTATATGGTCTATAATGTTAATTATGCATAAATGACATTTTAAGCTTCCTGTTGACTTTTTCTAAACTAGTTTGACCCGACTTTTGACCTGGTTAGAGTGGTGATCAGGGGAAACCCTTTTGAGGTTTTATTACCCACATAAATACCATCTTATATCTACTTTTGATTCGAGAATTGACTGAGCCATTATTGACTAATCTTGGATTCAAACCGTAATTACGACGGTTTGACTTTTAGCTAATTAACCAAGCTAAACTCAAATAAAGAAGGACTAGCAAACTTACAAGTGTTTAATGGTTGATTAGGAAGGTCTGGAGGATGCTCTTGTGCTCCACAATTGATCAGAAGATGTTGAGGAATGAATGATCAAGTGTTGCACTTAGGAGCTCTTTATATAGTGATCAAGACACCACAATTTGTTGACAACTTAGTCTAGTACTGACCACAACATTCCCACATGTGTCCTACATGTTTAGGGGTTGTTTAGGGGCCAAGATATATGAGGAAAGTCGTTTAAATGGGCTGCACACGCGCCAAACAGCAAACAACAACATTTTGGTCGCTGGGCATTAGCTTGCGCACCGTAACAAATATTTGTTACGGTGCGCAACAAATCATCAGGGACCAAAAATGTTGTTCTTTCATGCTTTCGAAAAGGCAACCTCAATATCCGACTTTGGGGCCTCAATTATCATCTAGGGACCTCC
This sequence comes from Helianthus tuberosus, assembly GCA_030545235.1. Taxonomy (NCBI): domain Eukaryota; kingdom Viridiplantae; phylum Streptophyta; class Magnoliopsida; order Asterales; family Asteraceae; genus Helianthus; species Helianthus tuberosus. The sequence continues at coordinate 10,525 of JARYGA010044897.1, forward strand.
AAGAAGTGCCTTATACAGTAACATACTCTACCATTTTGAATTGTTTCATTTCAATTCATTTTGAAAGTGCCTTAAACGACGGTTTACCGTAGGAATTCTATCGGAACCCATCTAGCACTATGAATTTAATTATTGACAACAACATTCCTGGATTTTTAAATATACTAGATGTTTAATGTGCGTATACTTGGGTCTTGGGATTTATAAATGAGGTCGTTCAAAGGTAAAAATTAACATGACGCCACTTTTAAATCCTGCCAAAACATCTTTATTAAATCCGAGTTTACAACGCGTTTTGTCTTATATGACACGTGTCGTTAAATCGTTGAACACGAATTTTCGAGGTGTTACACTCGAGTCGAGACCTTTGTCTCGAGTTATAAAGATTAAAGCCCTTATGATTTCGAGTCGAGACCTTGTGGTCTCGAGTCGAGATCTGATGGTCTCGAGTCCACTGTTAACAGCTGTTGTTGTGAAAATAACTGAAAATTCGAATTCTAAGGGATTTTGAGATATGGTTTCCTGTTTTAGTGATGATCTAATTTTATCAAATATTTCAAAAGTTTTATCTGATTATCTATTAACAGATTTCAAAAATCTTTAGAATGCATAATAGATCAAAACAGGAAATAACACTCAAAAATCCAAATTATATTCCAAAACATAACAGAATTTTCGAATTTTCCTAAGAACATGATGAACCCTAAAAAAAAAAAACATAAATTCTGGAACCCGAAACCTGAATTTTTTTATGGTTTTAAAACAGATTTCGGTCATAAACATAATCCAGTTGATTTCGAATGAACATGTGATTAACCTTTTCCGAAAACAGTGATCTCGAGTGGACATATTCGACTCAAAACCGGCTGTTAGTTTATTAAGTTAAAAATTTCTGTTTTCATGATTTCAATCCCAGAATTAATGGATACGAAAACAGAACTGACTAATCAACATATGCTCTGATACCACATGTTGGTTCAGTTCTGTTTTGAACATAATGTAAAACATGAAAACATACCTTTGATTGCATCAGCACAAACCAGCAGAGAATCCAGATGGAGACGCAGCAACAGTGTTTGACATGATTGTCAGCTTGGTCTGGTTCCTCCTTAGGGTGCTGACTGATGATGGTGGCTAAGAAATCGAATAAGGGAATCGGCTATGGAGATGGAGGTCGATGATGTTATATTTAGGGTTATGTCTAATTGTGTAACTGTGTAACCCTTTAACCTCTACATAAGTCCCCTTATATAAGCACCCAGGAGGAAACCTAATTAGTTAATAAGGGTAATATGATCCATCAACAATTACCAACTAATTATTAATAGGTTGTTATATATTTTGATCCATATAATGTAAAGGATTATAATGGCTACTAACTAGATTAAATATTAAACCATAATATATTTAATCTTACATAACATACCACAAATATACGCCTTCTCGACAAGCGATCTGCTGCAAGTTCACAAGTACATTCCGGGAGCGAGACGAAGAAAAAGATGGTGCAGGCAGTGATTTTAATTAGCTGCTGGAGTCTATGGAGAGCTCGGAACAAGTATGTTTTCACTAACGAACCGGTGGCGATAAGTAACATTATTGGCGAAGTAAAATAGTTGGATTTCTTGTTGGTGAAAAGTAGAGCTAAGGGGGTGACATTGTATTGGAATAGATGGAAAAAATTCAACGTGTAATCTGGTTCTTTTTCTGTTGTATGGTTCCAGCTCCCTAGCTTCTTGCTAGGTGATTTTCAGTGTTGGGGTTATTGAAAGTTGCCGTTTGAAAAAAAAATGTTAACCAACTAAACAGAAAAAAAAATATCACCACTTTGGTGGGGTTGTAGAGGCTTTGTGTCTCTTGGAGAGAGATCAGGGTTCAAATCCTGACATGGGGTAGAACTGATGTAATTTAGGAGGAGTGTTTTATGTAATTGCCGTTAAAAAAAAAAAACTAAACAGAATGGATTGGACCATTGGAGATTCCAATTGCACATTAATCATATTAATTAAGATATTAAAATTTAATCAATAATCAAACAAACAAACAAAATGACCCTACATAAATAGCTGTCAAACACACGACATTTATTCATAATATAAAACCACATTTCTCAAAACAAACTCATCAGTCATCACTCATCATCACCTTCACCGGAGCTCTCAACTTTCCGATGGACCCATGCCCATTTGTCCGGTTAATCATCGAATCACTCTCACTCAAACTCCCACCCACCACCAAACCCATCGCTTCCACCACCGGCATCCACTCCTCCGCCACCCCATGCTACTGCAAACTCCGCATCAAAAACTTCCCGCCACAAACCGCCCTCATCCCACTCTCCTATTCCGACTCCTCCCCACCGGACTCCACCTCCTCCGCCGTCAACTTCCACCTCGACCCCGCCGCCCTCCGCCGTGTCCAATCCAAACCGGTCGTGCTAACCGTCTCGGTCTATACGGGCCGTATGGGCCAGAGCTGTGTGTACTCTAATGGCGGGAAAATGATGGGTCGGGTTTCGGTTGTGGTTAATCTTGATGGGTCGGTTGTTAAACCGGCTGTGTTTCAAAATGGGTGGATGAAACTTGGGAATGATGTGGATAAACCGGCGGCGGTTTTGCATTTGAAGGTGAGGAGTGAACCGGATCCGCGGTTTTTGTTTCAGTTTGGGGGTGAACCGGAGTGTAGCCCGGTGGTTTTTCAGATTCAGGGGAATATTCGACAACCGGTTTTTAGTTGTAAGTTTAGTGCTGACCGGAACTCGAGATCGCGGTAAGTGTTGCTTTTCGTGCATTGGTTAGTTGTACGTGATAATGTTATGAGTTGTACGTTTTCAGTTGCATCTTAGCTGTAGTTGTAGCTGTACTTGTTCAGTTTCATCATGGGGGCGATTAAGGTGGTCCATGTTTTTTTTTTTTTTTTAGGATAAAACCAAAAACACGATCCACCAACTGCATGAAGGTTAAATTCTGTGGGTTTTTTTTTTTTTTTGAATAAGTTTATTTTTAGGATAAAACCAAAAACACGATCCACCAACTGGATGAAGGTTAAATTCTGTGGTTTTTTTTTTCAGAATAAATATAATTTAAGTTTGATAGGTAAATAACTAAGAGTAAATTACTTTTGAATCGTATGTTTTAGTGGTTTAATCATTTGAGTCCAAAATTAAAAAAATTAACGTCGTGAGTCTCTAACCGTTTATTTTATAACGTTTTGAATCCCTGTGTTTTAGTGATTTTAACCACTTGAGTCCAAAAAAAAAAAAACAAGTGTTAAAAAGTTGGACTCGGAATGTTATAAAATTAGTGGTTAGGGACTCAGAGCGTTAAACTTTTTGATTATGAACTCAAGTGTTTAAAACCACTAAAACACATGTACTAAAAAATAATTTACTCAATAACTAAATAAGAACACTTTTTGATTATGAACTCAAGTGTTTAAAACCAGCAAAACACATTTGATCAAAAATAATTTACTCAATAACTAAATAAGAATAAAAAGGATGAAAATAAAAATAGGAAATAAATCTGAAAGTGAAATGAGAGTATATTGTAAGTTTGTAACAATTGGTGGGATTAAAAAAGTGGATGTTGATTCAAAATTCATACGAAATAAAAGTTTTCCAGGTGTTTTGAATAGTCGAAACATAAACTTTATTCTATGTCCTACATTGCTTGCTTTCCTTTTAAGATAATGTAAGCTTTACTCTCTTCAATCTCTGTGCATCTTCCTCAATTATGTTTGTAACATTAATTATGTTTTTGTCTAGTTTAATACAAAAATCCATAAATATTTGTGTTTCGTGAAATTATAACCCATTAACCCTCCCAGATTGTTTTCTTTACAGAATAGATTACTTGGTCGTTCCTAATGATTGCTACATGAGTCTTGTGATGTGATTTCGATCCATGTTACTTTAGTTAAAATACTCTTTATATATAGAGAGAGAGGGGAAGCTTAACGTACATTACGGCTTAACGTACATCACGTACGACATATAATTACGCACATTCATTTTAAAATCACGCACGCTATAACTCAAAGATCCAAAATCACGTATGTTGAAAACATTAATCACACATGTTATAGAACAAAATTACACACGTTGTCGTACGTGATGTACGTTAAGCCGTAATGTATTTTACACTCTCTCTATATATAAATATATATATTGATGAAAGAAATATATCTAATAATTGATGTAGTTCATCAATATAAATACTCCCAAATGTACAAGACAACCACCAGCTTGATTCTTTTCCATGTGCTCTGGATTCTGTTGTCAGTTCAATGCTCTTCGGTTAATTAACCACCATCTATTAATTGTTCTTGTTTGACTTTTGTGCATTTATCATTTGATTTTGACTAAATCATATTAATCATCCAAGTGGTTTTAACTTTTAATTTAAACAAGAACTATATTTTACTTGTTTTTCTAATGATAATATTTCATCATATTTTCAGGTCTCTTCCATCAGATTTCACCACGAACAATATCAATAGAGGATGGATGACACCGTTTTCGAGTGGAAAAGAAAAATCCGGGAGGGAAAGAAAAGGGTGGATGCTCGTCGTCCATGATCTCTCCGGTTCCTCCATAGCTGCGGCCTCCATGATTACTCCCTTTGTACCTTGTCAAGGGTCTGACCGTGTTTCACGGTCAAATCCTGGGGCTTGGCTTATCCTTCGACCCCATGGCGCCTCAATTAGTAACTGGAAGCCATGGGGTCGACTTGAAGCTTGGCGTGAAAGGGGACCAATAGATGGGTTAGGTTATAAATTCGAACTTGTCACTAATTCTGGTATGACAAGTGGAATTCCTATTTCGCAAGGCACAATGAGTATAAAAAAAGGTGGCAAATTTTGCATTGATGAAACATTAAAAGATTCAAGAGCTAGTAGTCCGTTGTCAAACATTAAAGGGTTTGTAATGAGTTCAAGTGTCGAAGGCGAAGGTAAGGCAAGTAAACCTATGGTGCAAGTGGGCGTGCAGCATGTTACATGTATGGCTGATGCTGCGCTTTTTATCGCGCTTTCAGCTGCAATTGATCTCAGCATGGACGCTTGTAAGCTCTTTTCTAGCAAACTAAGGAAAGAGTTTTTGCAAGACGAACAAGATTTTCTTTCATAAAAAAATATATATATTCTTTTCTTCAAATTATTCAAATGCAATGATAACCAATGAGATTAGTGAACTAATTTTGGATTGAGCATGCCAATTCTTTTTTTCATGCTTGAAAAATATTTATGGGAGGGTTTGACATCTTTTTTTTTTTTTGATACTTATTCATTGTGACATGTATACGGTGCTTTTGATGTTGAGATTTGAGGATGATATTGTGTAGATAGACGATTTTTTTTTTAATTTATTTTTAACAATATATGTACTTTGTTATTGAGGCAAATTGTACTTGAACATGTAATGTATGTTTGATCATATTGAATGTTTTTTCTTTCGACCACCTGAAGGTAACCATTGTATCATTCTTGATAATATGTTGATGATAAACTGTGTTTTAATATGAGCAAAAAGTAAGGGTATTCGTCAATTCCAGTCCAACTATCTATAGAAAATCTTTCTCCTTTATAGAATTGATTATAGATTCGTTGCTAGAATTTTGACATGTGTATATCTAGAATTCAACTGAATGGTGTCTTGGTGTAATATAATGTTAACATACATCAGGTTAATACAGTAACCTATCAGTTAAACCGATCTATATGTAATTATGTATGCATATTGAAGACTCAAAAAACCACTCCGGTGTCTGTGAGTCAGCTGAGTCAAAGGTGTGAGCCAAGGAAGACGACGATCAGTGTGCCGAGTTCCAATATTCCTACAAAACATCGGTTAGTCTCACACAGAGAGAGGGTCTCTTTGTGACCGACCACCCAACAGGTTGAGAATCAGTATTTTGTAGGAAAGAGTAAAGAATTACGAGAGGTTAGTGTGGTTCGGAGTATGTGACTAAGTTAACATGTTCTGCACAGTGAATGATGTATTTACACTCAGATGTATATGACATAACATTGTGGTCCCCTCTGGACCAGTCGTTTTCTTAGTTAGTTACCTGGTGCCTCCAGACTGGTGGTCCCAGTTAGTTGGGGGTTTGTGTACCTCTTTTCTTAATACAGTTCGGGGTCTATTCCTTCTCCGGAGCAAAGGTTCTTCCTCCGAAAGGTGCTGGATCGGAGCATCGAGGTTGGTACCTCTTCATATACATTATGTTACATTTTAACCCAAAAAAATAAATCAAATGCAATATATTTGAAGATACAACGTGAGTGGCACAAATGAACTGCAACGGATTGTAGAGGCCAAAACCAAATAATGGGGGATGTAAGCTTGAATCATGAAATCAAATAAACATATATATTTTTTCTTCATAAACTAGCTTTATCATTCAACAGATACTTAAAAAAATTTCTAATGTTTAGACTAATTTTTATTATTAATTTACACTTAATATCCGTGTAATGTTTTATAAAATGATCCAATCGTTATCAACTACTTAGTCGATGCATAGTAATGTTATGACCCCGAGATCTATGCACGCGTAGTTTTTAAAAGACTTAGTTTTGCTATTCAAAAAGGGGTAGCGGCGCAGCTTGTTGCCCGTTTACCAACTATCTCGATGTAAATTCGAACTATAGTTGTGATTATAAAGTAATATAATTAAATAAACTAGAATTCACACACAATGTCTAATCGGACTATAATATTACTAAAACATTTAACACAGGAGACAATACTTGCTTTTAACATATGATAGTTCCTCAAGAAACGGAAAGCAACCACCAGAATCTGTTAGTAGAAATCGCATGATCAGCAATGGTCCAATATTCTTGCTTGTTTGAGGTTTGTGTCTGCAAAAAAAGAAGAAAAATAACATGAATCACACACCATATCTAAATAAAGTAAATAAATACGAGTGTAAACATTGGGTTCTTTAAAAATGTAACTTTTGATTCGTTTTCTCAATATTTTTTTATGTTATATTAGAATAAGTATATTATAAATCTTGATTTTAGATGCCAATAAAAACTTTTTGTATTAGTTTCACATGTGCTACCGACAATGTGAAGATCCTACAAGAACGATGTTGTCTAATTTCCGTCGTTTTACAATATTAGTTTGGGCTGTTTGTTTACTTTTTAATGAGGTTGTTAATGGTTCAGACTTCTTACTGGTTCACCACTTAACGGTTCAGACTGTTTGTTTCACGAGAAGATGTCTGAATGGTTCAGACATTTGCCTCTGAATGGTTAAGCATTATACAGAGTCTGAATGGTTAAGACCTCTAATCTGAATTGGTCAGACATTTGCCTCTGAATGGTTAAGTATTATACAGGCTCTTAATAGTTCAGACCTTTTACTGGTTCATCACTTAATGATTCAGACCTCTTACTCTCTTACTGGTTCAGCACTTAACCATTCAAATGTTGTCAAACGGCCCCTTAGACATATATAGTGTAGTGGTATACCCATGGGCCTAAATGCTTGGGCCTAAATGCTTGAGCCTAATTGCTTTGACTGGTTGACGCATCCATCAATTTTACTTAGAGGTGCACAGACTGGTTAATAACCAGTTATACCGGTTAATTTGAATTTTTGACTTTACCAGTTAATGCTTTAACCACGTATTACTTCAAGCGGTTATTTTTTTAAATGATCCGGCTAATTACTTTAATCGGTTCGGTTAATTAACCAGTTTTTTTGCCTTTATTTTTTTAATTTCAGTTTTTTTCCGGTTAATACCCGGTTTCTATACTAAATATTTATAACATGTTACTAACTAGCGGTTAAAATTAACCACTAACCGGTTAATTTTATACCGGTTAATAATCGGTTCCAGTTTCTATTAATAACTGGTTCCGGCTAATAACCGATTTTTTGCCCACCACTAATTTTACTTGGGTTAAATTATTGAACAATTATCAAGGATATGGAGACCCTATTGGATGGAGGTGCAAAAAAAGGCGTTGGGAATCAAAGATTTTGAACATGATTTTGAAAGCGGTTTGGCTGATTTTGGTTTGAACTCGAACTGAACCGGTTTAAACGTGATTCTTCCCCACTCAAAATCCAGGTTGGAACTTAAACAAGTTTCACCAAAACTATAGCTTTGACTTACTTTGACCCAACATGACCCGTGTTTCAACTAGAGTTTCACATCGAAAAAACAGGTACAAAACTCGCCCCAATAAAAAATCTAAATCTGGTTATGGCCTACCCGGTTCCATATCCCTACCCACCTGTTATATATTTGGTTTCATACCCGACCTGGTTACTGTCTTACCCAGTTTTTTTTACCTTGTTAACCATACCCGTAACGGGTATGACCCAATAGCCACAATAGTTTCAACCCGAACAGGTTTGAGCCAAAAACCCAATTTATGCAACTCTACTAATTATTTTCTTTTTTATAAGTACAGACATAGAGTGTGTGTGAGAGAGACCATTTATTAAGGTTGTTCATGAGCTAAACCTAGCAGAATGGATCATTGTCGTTTACAAACCCAGCCGAGTTGAAAATTAAACGAGTGTTTTTTGAGTATTTTTCGAGCAAGTGACGAGGAATTCAGATTGCCCTCCCCTTTATTATTAATTTCCCATAAAAGTAAAAGTAAATACTAATCCAAATTGGCAAGTAAATCAAAGAGTCCAAGTGAATATTTGAGCCATTATATGATAACACAAAGAGGCCCAATATGAATCGTTGGTTCCGAAACCTAACCCTAAATTCAGACCAAACCAGACTCAGCTAAAGAATCAGAAATTCGTTTTGGGTAAGCTTACGTCGATTTGTTGCTTAATTAGTTCACTGTGATTGATTAATTGGAATCTGTTTACAGGAAAGGTTCACGGATCGTTGGCTCGTGCTGGTAAGGTGAGAGGTCAAACTCCAAAGGTTGCCAAACAAGACAAGAAGAAGCAGCCACGTGGACGCGCTCACAAACGCATTCAATATAACAGGCGTTTCGTCACCGCCGGTTAGTTGTTGTCGTCACTAATCTTGTACTTGTAAATAAATAAAATAAAACAAGGATTTGTATTTGATTGATTTTCATTTTCGATTGTACAGTTATTGGTTTTGGCAAGAAGAGGGGGCCAAACTCATCTGAGAAGTATGCTGAGGAGGGGTAATCATGATCTCGTCACTTTGTTAGCACTAAAATTGTTTTGATATTAGTTTAGCTATATCAAAGAGTGCCATAAAAGTGTTTTCTTCTAACGCCTAAATTTACACACCTTCAATCTATCCCATGTATGCTAGCTAAAGGGATTGAATCCTGGTTTCTACCCCCCAAACACCAATGGTGTTACCACTAGGCAATAGCCCAAGTGGCGGTTGAGGGTTCTAGTTAGATGGAGGACTTTGGGGTACATTTTGTGGGGAGTTAGGTGTAGCGTGGTAAACGAATCGAACGTTCAGCAAACAGTTCGTAAATCGTTTGGCGGGAAGTTTGTTTATGTTCGTTCGTTTAGTTAATGAACGAACACGAACAAGATATTCCGTTTGACTAATTAAATTAACGAACACGAACAAAGGTCTCGTTCGTTTGACTGCATTTATGAACGTTCGGTAATCTATTCGTCTACGTTAGTTCATATTCTGTTTATATTTGTTCATATTTGTTCGCTCATGTTTGTCTGTTTACGTGAATTTGTTAAAAATTTTTAATGTTTCACTTTCCCTCTTAAGTTTTACTTTCGCTCCAAAACATTAGTTAATAATTAAATTAAAAAAATAGTAAAATGAAACCTTTTTTTTACTTTCCCCTAATGGCATTTTTAGTATATGTCTAAGTAATTTTAGATAATTATGTTATAATTTAGTTAAACTTGATTTATCATTTAATGATTGTATTTGCTAGTTGTGTCAGCTTTTTAAGGTTACTGGTGTTTTTTTTTTTAATTTCAAGTTTAATGTTTGTTTGTGTTCGTTGATGTTCATTTGTGTTCGTGACTGGTGTTCACGAACAGTTCACGGACAGCTAGAAAGCCTTATCAAAAACGAACATGAACATAAACTTCTATTTGACATGTGTTAGCGAACAATTTATGAACATTTGCATTTTCTTAACGAACAAACATGTGTTCGCCTACGTCAAGGATCCCATTCAACTTCATGCATGTCAACTCTCAAAATCTATATTTTCATATAAATTGTTTTAACCACATGACTAGTAATAAAATTTGCGTTAAAAACTATATATCACTAGTATTAACCACATGACTAGTATTTGTAGATGGTGCTCGTTAGACTTGCTCGATGTGTTTTACTAAATGGGTGTGTTAATTGGACACACATACTTCCCCTTAAATCCATGTTGCGTTCTCAATAGTTTCTATGTTTTGTACACTTTGTACCCAGCTCGAGCTCGACGTAGCTCGAGTTTGGCTCAAACTCAATTTCGAGCTATTTCGGCTCGAGCTTGAATTTCAAATCGAGTTGAGATTTGAGGCTCGAGCTTGACTCGATTAAAATTCGAGCTAGCTCGGCTCGGCTCGATCTAGCTCAAATAACAAAGAACCGCAAAATTTACTACTTAAAAAGCACTAAAAATGAATCTCTTCATAGACTAAGGATCATAATTGCAATTTAATTTAACCAAATGGCTAAATATGCACATATAAAAAGTTCGCCAACTTTGTACATTGTCTTTACCTCCTTTTATAGGGGAGATACTCCGTTAGTTTTTGCCTTCTAAGCAATGTGGGATAAAAAAAATAAGGATGTAAATCTTATCGAGCCGACTCACGAGCTCACGAGCCAAGCCGAGCCAGGCCAAGCTCGAGCTCGACTCGTTTACAAACCGAGCCGAGCTGGCTTGTTTACAACCGAGCCAATATCGAGCCGAGCTTTTTCGAACTTTTTTCGAGCGAGTTTCGAACGAGCTGCTAGTTTTTTTAACACTCCTAATGGCCTACATATTTGTGTTATACAACATCAACAAACAATCAAACTAATCTTCTCATGTTTTGAATTTCAGTTGAGATGTGTGGAAAACAATAAACATCACCATTTTATTTCATTCTTGATTCTTTGACATTGTTTTATTTTGTTTTACGTGTTCTTGCAATATATAGTGTTAGTGTTTCACATGTTGTCAGTTTATTCAGTTTGGATTTCTAGTCGGTCAAAACCAAACTGAATTAAGTAAGTTTTTAACCGAACGGAATTAGAAATAACAAACCTAACCCTTGGCATAGAAACAACTCTTATATCTGAAACTTGAACTGATATGGGAACAGCTTTTTTACAAATCAAACATATATGAGTTATGTGGAGCACTAAAATCATGAACTTTGAGGTATAAATGGAACACATCATAAGTGCATATATGCATAACTAATTATATGCTTAACTAAATAACTATAGTCTTGATATAATTGCATAAGACTATAAAAGAATCACTGAATATGCATCACATCATACAAGCATCAATATTGCAACATTTATCCATGGCTGCTTTTCTGTTAAATAAATTTGCAGATATGCATCAACGAATGTACACTGGAATCCTTATTGTTATCTATATAATTTAACTAAAACACACATTTATTCCTAAAATTTGTTTACCTTAAAAAAACACATTCATCCGACCAGGGCTGGCTCAAGCACTTTGAAGGCCTATAGCGGACTATAGAATTGGGGCCCTTTTTGCCGAAAAAAGGTCCCTGCTTTCTTCGATCCTAGATCGTGCCTCATAAACGCTAAAAACTTAATTTTCCTCTATATTAGTTATATATTGTATATTACAACGGTTATAAACTAATAAAAGATTATAGACTGATTATTCTTAAACATTATTATATTTACAGTTGTGTGAACTCTAAAACTCCTCTATTCCTCTATTTTTTTTATAGAAGTCACCTACTTATAGTTACATAAAGAAAAAACACATATTACTTGCTGGAACAAGAACTAAGATACATATAAATGAAAACAAAAGAAAAGCAGAACTTAGGAGGTGTTTGTTTTTGCTTCAAACATCTTCAAGGGAGCTATTGTCTGCAGGCGCGCAGACGTTACCCTTGAAGACTGTTTGTTTTTTTTAAACAGATCTGAACTCAGTTTTTTTCATTATAAAAAATAAGCTATGGACCCCCTTCTTAAAACATCTTCACAAAAACACTAATATACTCTTTCCTCATATACGCTTAAAACTTCAGCCCTCTTCTCCTCACCGCCGCTCCTCCTCCTCCTCCTCCGACTAGTTTTCCGGCGACCTCTCTCTTCTCCTCGCCGTCCAACGACCTCCCTCTTCTCCTCCGACCATGTACTTCTCCTCCGACCAGTTTTCCGGCGAACTGCCCTCTTCTTCTCACCGTCCGACGACCTCCCTCCTCCTCCGACCAGTTTTCCGGCGACCTCCCTCTTCTCCTCGCCGTTTGACGACCTCCCTCTTCGCCTCCGACCTCCCTCTTCTCCTTGCAGAAAGTAAAAAACAAACAGTCTTATATTTTCAGCTTGTAGATGTTCAGACCACATCTTCAACTGCAGACATAAAAACAGATGAAATCAGCTTGTAGACAATTTATGTCTGCAAAAACAAACAACACCTTACTTGCTGGAAACTCATCCCAAAACAGTACAACTAGTAACAAACTCTTGACACCTTTGAGTTAGATACTGAGAATAATCACATAAATAGATTGATGCTTTTTATGTGTTAATCTGGAAATTTTTATTAAACCTACGGTAATAATGGCAATGAATAATAAAAGGCAAATTAACCATAAATTACATCAACCACTGAACCATTTGTTCGACTTCATTACCGAAGTCTGGAAAAGAAAACTCACAAGTTGCTGTTGTCGTCTTCGTCTTTGCACCCATTACTACCTAGAAGTGGCCAAATAAAAAAACTAGAAATTGAATCAGAAAATAGTGGTACCTTATTATGCTTTCTTGTCTTGTGTAGAAACCATATGATGCTTTCTTTCTCTTTCTCTGCAGAAACTAGTGTTGTTCAAACACAGAAACATAAAATATTTTGGTGGCCCCTTATATATGATGGCCCTAAGCAATTGCCTCATTTAGATTACCCAAAACTGGCCCTGCATCCGATTCCTTATGTGTTTCTCTACTCAATCAAATAATACTTCTTTATTCTTGTTTTATTACACCTTCTCTTTGTTCCATTCACAAGTCACAAAAAAATATATGGATTTGATATATATGGGGTGGGTAAATAGCAAGTCACTAAGTCCATATATACATGGAATCATTATTCTTATTCAATCCATATATCTATTTCTTATTTTAAGGAATCGGATAGAGTGTAAAAATTGATGAAAATCATAAACTTTTCCTAAAAAAATATACATCTAGTCATATTTAAAGCTCTTTAATTGTTCATATAACCATACACCCTATTGCGTCGGCATATAACATCTTTGTCAACTTTCCAGAGAAGTGCTTAAATTTGACATACTTTGTCAACTTTCGACAAAATATATGGCTTACAAAGTTACACTTAACCGAAGTACCGAATGGATTTTTTGGAGAAGACTGGATTGATTTAAGGTTCCTAGCCTTGGGTTGTCGAATGTCGACTGGTCGAGGTCAAAACGAGAATGGTTGGTCGACTGTAGAAGTGTACAAAAAACCGGTTGGGACAGATGCAGGGGCGGATCTACCATAGAGGTAGGGGTAACCGGGGTTACCCCTTGGTCGGAAAAAATTTGGAAAAATTAGTGTAAATTTTGGAAAAATTTGACGTTTTTTCGATTTCGTTATGGCTTATTTATATAAGGTTACCCCTTGGTCGGAATCCTAGATCCACCACTGGACAGATGACCTGGTTTTCAACCCCCCCACCCCCCCGAAAAAAAAAAAAAAAAAAAAACGGTTTTGGGCCGAAATCCAAGCCGGTGGTTTGGCATAGGTTCGGGACTTTTGTAATGAGAACCAGTTCCAACCCGAATCGGTTTAGGCTCGATCCAAAAAAAACCGGTTTTAATTCTCTAAACCGAGTTCACCCAAATCGGTTTGAGTGGGTTGGGTATTTCAACCCTAAAATCAGTTCGTAATCCGATCCAGTTTAATTGGTTTGGCCTATGTTAAAAAGTAACTGGTTCGGTTTTGAAACCGGTTCAATTTGGACAGAAAACCTGTTGTTGTACACCCCTAGTGGACTGTCTCTCTAAACATAAAGTCAAATTTTGCAAAACCAAAGAGGTTGGGCTGTTACCAAAGATTGGGCTGTTACAAAAGGTTAGGCTGTTTAAATTTACAATAGGTGGGCTAAGTTGCTGGACCTAAGATTAAACAGTAAACAAGGTACCACAGATTCGAGTTATTTTCAAATTTTGTAAACCAAATTACAAATTCGGTTTCAGTTAAAAGTGAACTGAAGACATAATTTGTAATTCAGTTTGCTGTATATGTAGTTTTCGGTTTAATAAATTTCAAACCGAACTATGAACCAGGGGCGGACCTAGGTGAAGCCCAACGTGGGCGGGCGCACCCCTTGAAAAAACAAAATTTAGTGGGTTTTTTAGGAAAAAAACCCGACCACGCCCCCTGAAAATATGCTTGAACCACTCATCCCGTACCCCCAGCAAATAATTTATAGATCCGCCACTGCTATGAACACCACTAGAGAGATATATTCATAGTATAACCACATTTATGTAGAAAACTAGTAACCATTATGCATACATTTTAGCTGAATTCAGTACCAATATCAAGACCTGTATGGATCCTGTTGTCTTGATTGTCAATATCAAACTAAGTTAGTGAAAGACAATAAATTATAATTTAAAGGAAAAAAGAAAAAAGAGATAAGGTGGATGTCTTTATCCCACCAAAACCCTTAGATTTACATGAGATTAAAGTTAATGTCAAAACTACTCGTAATTATTGTTTTCATGAGTCCCCCCAAGTGTGAATGAACCAAAATCACATAAAACAAATGAGCGTTTATTTTTATCTTTTTAGGAGACGCAAATGTAACATCTACTAGAAGATTTTTTTGATTAATTGATTACTTATTGTGGGATTTTTTTTTAATATTAATAATAGGCCCAGAATCATCCTATTACAAAGGTGACTGGATCAAAGGATATTAGAGCTTCAATGTCAAGTTGATCAATGCTTTATAGAAATACGATAGAAACAATAAGATGTTAGAACATGAGTACATGTTAATTCAGAAATAACTTAGTTGGATGTAGACATGTTCTTGACTGATAAGTTCTCATTTAGGGTGTACAGTTATGATGGCTTAGTGCTCTTGATGATCACGTTTGTAGAGAGAGGGAGGGGCGATTGAGTGATGATGTTATGGTGGTGATTGTGTCTACCTTAAACACTCTCTAATAACCTCTATTTATACATCCAAGAGGAAACCGTATTCTTATCTAGTAAGGGTAAATACGCCCATCGAATATTTACCAATTAATGATATATGGGTAATTAATAAAAAAACAAAAAAAAATTATAAGGGTCACATTTAATATATTTATAAAATATATATTCTTACATTCTCCTAGTTGAGCGAGTTATTATTTATTATGACATTTGGTAAGCCTGACCAGGATTTAATACTTATTTTAGTTTTAAATCAAAATCGTAGCAGAGAAATACAATCATTAAATCGATATTTGTAACATCCTAAAAACGAGTTTGGTAATTAA
Source organism: Helianthus tuberosus (assembly GCA_030545235.1). Lineage (NCBI taxonomy): Eukaryota > Viridiplantae > Streptophyta > Magnoliopsida > Asterales > Asteraceae > Helianthus > Helianthus tuberosus. The sequence continues at coordinate 26,174 of JARYGA010044897.1, forward strand.
CCAAATTTACTTGGATGAGCAGGTAAAAATACCGTTTGTGGTAAAAGATAACCTGATAAACATTAGGAATTAAATTAAATAAACCTAATGTTAAATAAAAGTTAAATGAATGCCTTTTAGAAAATAAAGTTTATAAAAAGGCCCGTATTATCGGGACTTAATTAAGTCAGGTTGTAACATCCTCGAACTTAGTAAATCGAATTATCATGTTCGTTTAATAATTGGCATGAAGTATATAAGTAGGAATATTAACCCAGTTAACATAGTTGATTACTGATGAGTGTTAATGTCACATCCCAACATATGACGAAAACATCGAGGCGAGACATAATAGATTGTTCAAAAGCATCATAACACTAGATTGCGACAATACATTGTTAGGAAAGGAAAATAAGACAATTTGCAAGTTTTAAGACTAAACATACGACAATGGCGTGACTGACGGTCTTAGTGACGTCTTTAAAGGCCAAAGTCCCGTCATTCACGCGGTAGTCGGAGAGGGTAGTTGTTAAGCGGATAGCTCGCTCTAAGATTTAGGATTCGGTCGCGATGACGGAGTCTCAAACGACTGATGGGAGACCTTTGATGTACTTAGCGATGGCTCGCTCAGTGGTGTTGACAAGGTGAGGGGCTAAGATGCTAAGTTGCTTGAAGCGGGTAGTATAGGCGAGGTTGTCGCCACCAATTTGTTTGAGGATCCAAAATTCTTCCTCAAACTTTTTTACTTCATGTGGTGGACAAAATTCCGCTAACATGAGTTGTTTTACCTCGTCCCAAGGTAGGGCCAAGGCGACTTCGTGTCCACGAACGTTCCTTTCACCTTTCCACCACTCGAGCACCCTCGACTTGAAGATGCCGGTGGCACTATGAGTGTGAAAGGTGATCGGGACACTCGCTATTGATAAAGGTGAGCTCGATGCTATCGAACCATTCGAGCATTTTGGAGACATTGTCGTCACCCGTGAAGGGTTCGGGGCCACACGACTTGAATTGCTTATAGGTAAAGGAGGTGGGTTTAGAACTATCATTTTTGGAATCTACCGAAACGTTAGAGCTTGCGGTGGCATTAATCTTGTTAACGATATCGGGTAGGACTAGGGCCATTTGCTTGGCCATAAATGCAACCATCTTCTTGTTGGAGCTTTGTTTGGAGCTCCACTTTGAGTTATGGTGAGATGGGTGGTTGGAAGACATCCACAAGGTCGGATAGAGGGAATAGTGGGACTTGATCAATGGTTTAAAATATTTGCACATTTAAAGCATGGTAGTATCTCATATAAGCACGCATGTTTCAAATATTTCACATAAACGAAGCATATATTCATCTTGAAAGTAACCTAAGCAAAAACGAAGGAGTTTAAATTTTGTTGGTTCTCGAATATTAGTGTTTTAGGTTGCGAGAGTACATGACGCGAAAAATTCAAAATTGAAAAGAGAAGGGTTGAAACATAAAATAGATAAAAGAAGTTCGATTAAAACCTGGAATGTTCCGGAACGGAACTAAGACTAATCCAAAGTGGTTGAAACTTCGTTTGAGTTCGGGAATCATGCTTTGGCCTAATAAGTAGAATACTCTCACCAAAATTTGGTTAACAGTATTCACCCTTCCGGTTATTACATATCCCTTGTTAATCAAAAGCTCGAGACTTTGGAGATATCAAAAATCAAGGAATGAGACTAGTCACCAAGGTGTGGGTATCACTCTTAACTTGGTTGTGTCGTTCCCTAAACATGGTATAGTACTTATCCATCGAGGTAGGGAAGTTAATCCTAACTCGTTGATAAAGGTCAGTTTGATGACTTAAATTGCCATCAAGGTAAGGAAATCACTCCTAACTTGATGGTGCAATTTCATAAAAATAGAGTGGCGGATTGAGATCGTCACCAAAGTGAGGGAATAACCCTTATTTTGGTGAGGCCATTTTGTTTGTGATGTACGAGTGTCTTCGTGTTGTAGCATAACTTCGCCTTAGGAAAGACATATTTTGAGTCAAAAAGATAAGATAAGAAGCAATGTAGGAAGAATCAAGTAATTTTTGCAAGATAAAAGGAATGGTCAAATAAGGCACAAGTCACACTCGTGCGAGTTTCTTAACTATAGGCTAGGTCAAACATGGAAATTTTTCCTAATTGCCTATAGTTATGGCTTTGATACCAATCTGTCACACCCCAATCGATGGTGGAAACATCGAGGCGAGACGTAATAAATTGTTCAAAAGCGTCCTAACACTAGATTGCGACAAGAATTAAAATTCAAAATTTCCTTTCCATATATTTGAATAGTACAATACATTGTTTGGAAAGGAAAATACGACAATTTGCAAGTTTCAAGACTAGAGCATAAAGATATGCATAAATAACTTTGGTGAGTAATTAATCCACCCTACATAGTTTTCTTGTAAATGCATCATCAAACTTTTCCTGCATCATGTATAAAATATCCGTAAACACAAATTATATCGGTGAGCACACTTGTTTGTGTACATAGCATAAGTATGAATAAAGTCTCAAATCCACATGTTTAAAGTTATACCAATCATCTAATCATACTAGCATGAAATAGCTAAAAATCAACCCAAATTTTCCACTAGCGTAACCTTATCACCGATATGAATAAGACCGTAAATATTGAATACTTAACAATGACCCAACAAAATGGGGGCGGTGTGCTACTCCTATAGCGCTATACATGTTAAAGGAGACTTTTTAAAGTTAATGATAGATAGCATGGCATAAGATTGTTCTAGCATGTATAACACAAATAGTATAATAAATAAGCATGTTAAAGGATTAAGTGTTTGCATAAGATTTATTGTATGTGTGTTATTGTGTATTTAACTACGGATACATGTTGCAACCCAAATAGTGTTTAAAGCGTAAAATGGGTCAAGTATGAACTCATGGTTTGCAAAGATTTTTCATAAAGTGTAGCGAGCGGATTTGAAGGATGGAACACCGAAGCTATCCTAAAATGGTAAACTAAGGTGTATAAGTATTTTGGATTTGGAGATTGGAATGTAAACGAAAGTTACAAGTACAAAATTATATAAAAATATATCCCATCTTAAACACTTATTCGGAAACTAGTATTTGTTTGTGTTTTTTCATGAGTCCTATTACCCATTAGAAATCCGAAATAAGGAATCCAAGACTTTGGAAATTCTCCACCCTAACATAATATTCAACCACGGTTTGGTTGATATAATAGTTGGGTTTTTTTGGAGTAGGTATTATATATGTATATATTATTAGATATATTGTCAAGTATGTCAAGCATTAGAGGTAGGATAAATCCATTAACCCCAAGAATTCACTAATGCACAAATCATCAACATGGATGATTTGGATGGTCATGAATACAAGTATAATACATAAATAAACTATCTAATTCACTAAGTAACTAAGTGAAGATAACTAGATGAGTGCTTTCAACATTGTATGGTTAGAGACTTGGTGTTGTTTGTTCACTTTATTGCTTGGAAGTTACTTAGAGCCTTACAAGAATAAGAAATGGAGGTGTATAACCTCAAAGTTTGTGGAACAAAACCTTAGCACAGACCATTCAACATAGAAGTTAGCTGGTGATTTAGTTAACTTTGCAAAAGTTCCAAGAACAAAGCTAAAAAAGGACAAGCTCATAAAGTTTAACAAAAAAAAAAAAAAAAAAAAAAAAAAATCCTAACTTGGACCTGAAAATGGTGGTATACCATCTTTGTTTCCCTTGGTAAACATGTGGTAGTACTCCTAGAGGTTATCCAATGAAGGAGAAAGAAGAAAACAAGAAGAAAAAGTGAAGAACAAGCTCAAAACTCACTGTTTTAAAGTTTGAACAATCTGCCTAAGCTTGAGAAATTTGAAGATTAGAAGCATGTTGGAAGTGTTTAGGAGGTGTTGAAAGTGTTTAGAAGGTGTGAGAGTGTTGTATTTATAAGTGGGGATTAGGGTTTGGGAGTAAATGAAGGTGGTTGGGAGTTAGGAGGAGGGAAAGTAGTTCGAAACTCAAAATTCGCGATTTCTGCATTAGATAGGCTCCATACGGACCACAAGGACATCCCATACGGTCCGCATGGACCGTCAGAAATCCAAAAATTCATGTTTAGTCCCTTGTGTTTCTTTGTTTGTTGTTTTATGCCTAAAACTCAATGTCTAAATATGTTTTAGGGTTTTAAGGTGCATACAAGCATGAATAATAATTAAACACGTATGGCTAACATTCCGAGAAAATACAATCTTGATGTATTGTTCGGTTTTGAATATAAAATGCCTATTTCGTGATTTTTTATGTATTGTGCAAGTATGATTAAACAAAAATGATATAAAATATAGTTTCCATTATAATCAAGTCTCAGAATTAGAAAGACTAAAATTAATATACGAATGACAAATAAATGAAAAAAATTAGAAAAATACGGAACGTTACAGTTGAGTGAGTTATAAACAAATGAATACAAACCAAACCTTAGGGGCTAATATGAACACAAATGGAAGCGATATGATAAAAGGCAAGAAAAACAAAACACATACATAGTGTATGTGTGTGTGTGTCGTGTTTAGAGAGAGAGAGATGGGGAGAAAACCTCCAAAAGTCTCAAACAAAGAAAATTTCAAGATTGAAGGTGAAAAAGAGGTGGAAATATTTGCATGTTTGAAGGATATCAATCACCTAGCCCCAACAAATCCAAGGTATGTTGTAATTTCACATTTTGAAGGATGTTCTATGAAGAGGAACTTGGATGTGATGATTTTAAATTGGGTATCGATCGATGTCATAAGGTCGGCCAAAATATGTTTAAAAAGTGTCCTAATCACCTTTACTAGTAATGGGCAAGTAGGGTGTCGAATCCACGGGGAATTAGTGGAAAGTGTTGAAGTTCATTGCTTCTTAGAATTATCTAATTCTAAAACTATTTGCTTTTTGCTGATTAAGAGAGTTATTAGAAAAACAAATGTAATTAATATGGTTGTAAACAATTGTGAGAAAAATGACCAATCTCCGGGTTTTCAGGTTGTGTAGAAACACGAGTAACCTAATTACTACCAATTGAAAATCATATAGACATGATTTGCTAACTACATGTTTTGATAAATAATTAACAGATAATAAATTTGATTGCAATGATCCACCATCGAACCGAAAGGTTGATGCAGTTGAATAGTAACCTAATTAATTACCAATCCTAGATTTCATAAACATAAACAAGTTCAATGGTTAAAGGTTGAAGAACAATGACAACTTAGAATTTAATCCCAATTGTTGATGACAAAACCAAATAACAGATGAACAAGTATGCAAATGATAATCCAACAATGTTTAATAAAAAACAAATAAACAATAAAGATAAACTAACCGAATGATTAGTCAAATCTCAATCCAAAAGTTTGTAAAACTAAGTCAACCCAGTTCCTAACACAAACCCTAGTCCCGGAGACGATCACGGGTGGTTTAGCTGCTCATGTTCTTGATTTGATCTTTAATCTTGATAAGGAATTGTATGATTGTTGATTGGATTGAGGTTGGGAACTCCAAAATTCATCCTTAGGAAGTGGAAAACGGCTAGGGTTAATGATAATTTCATTTGGGGAATTTTTGGGCTTAAATATGGTGGAAAAACAAGAAATTCGCAAGTCAAATCTGGGATTCAGCTCCCAGTGCGCCAAAAACAGCGCCTAGTGCGCCAAATGGTACTTTCCTTCTGTGGTGCGCTAAAATCAGCGCCTAGTGGTGCCGATTGCTACCGAACTTCCCATTTTCCACATTTTGACCTTCCAACTTGTGTGTATGCTTCCAATACCCCATAATGCTTCCCGAAAACCTTCCGTCAAGCTCTAAAAGCCATCTGTTATGCTCCGGGTACCTGTAAATCAAAATCAACCCAAAGTAAACCGTTTTCATACACATAATCATGTAAAACCTCATAATTAAACACTTTAAAACATGATTAAACACCCTCACATCGCATCCCCTCTAACACCCCAAAAATAGTTAATAGCTAAAATGCCATATAATAAAAGTATGAAAGAAAATGATAGTTTAATAATAGTCAAATAAAGAAAACTAGAAGGACTAATTCCGCAAAAGTGGGAAACTTGGTTTTACTAAAATAAATAAAAATAAAGAAAATCACACACACACATACGTGCGTGGGTGTGTGCGACCAGAGGAAGAAAACAGGGACTAAAACCCTAGTTCTTGATCTTACCCATCAAATTCAACCCTTAAATCACATGATTCTGATTTGTATGTTGTTGAATTAGAGTGCCTAACACTTTCTCTTCATAAGGTATGTTGGGAATTTGAAGCATACTTGTGTATTGAATTCTTGATGAAATTTATGATGCATAATTGAGTAATAATCTGCTGAAAATGTGTTAGAAATAGTATAATCTACATGATTTCAAGTAAAGTTTTGATAAATATGAGTAGAACATTTGCTATGACTAGGTAATCGGTTGAATGCACAAGTATGAACAATTGGGTTTTTGATGTATAATCGGTACTCATGAAATCTGAAGGTAAATAATGATGTTGAAACAAGTATAATCAGAAATTCGATATAAAAAGGGGATAGTAAACATTCTACTTGTTAATTAGGGGTTTTGTGGTTAGAAAACTTCAATAACAAGAATGATATGGCTAATTGTGAAGTATGCACACAAGATGCTTGATAAAACGCCTAAAAGGAATTGATAGACACTAATTGTGGTGTTTGGCTAAGTTAACAAGCTTAAGTTATGAGCCGAAAGGTTCTAATGATAATTGGCTTGTGTATTTTAGGCAACACGAGTGAGCCGTCGGGAAGTCAAGCCGGTGCGGACACTCACTTGAAAGGAAAGCTTTAAGGTACGTGGCTAACGCTTCGTTACTTTTGTTAATTAGTCTTTGTTATTGATATTGTTGGTAATTTAGAATGTGAGATTTAAGTGGTTTGGTTTGCTTGAATGATGGACTTCATAACGGCAAACCAAACGGGTTATTAAGGGTAGGTACAAACCGGGTAACGGGAGTACCTTATCCGTAAACTATAAGCCCGGGTGACGGGTAGTAACGTATTAAACACGCAAACCGATAATGGGAGCGTGAGCGTTGAGTATAAAGAACCCAAAGATGGGTCACCTTGATACGAAGTAATATCCCATATTGTAATTTGATGTTTTAAAAGTAAGAAACGAGAACAAATAGGTCAAAACAGCCAAAACAACAAAGAAATCGCTGCAGACGAGTCTCTGGCGGCCGCGTAAGCTTGGACAGGCTTTTACGCGGGGCGCGAGGGCTACCGTAAGTTACGGTAGCTACTGTAACTTACGGTAGCGACTGAAGTTGTTACGCTGGATTTATACTGCCTTACGGCAGCCCCTGAATGCCCAGTGGCTACCGTAGCTTACGGTGGCTACCGTAAGCTACGGTAGTGCCCAGTATTTTTGGTGAAGTTTTGCATGTTTTAGTTAATCGGATCCATTTAAAAGCGTAGTTTCGATTATGCTAATTTCTAGGAATCCTTAATACTAATGCTTGTTAAAATTTTCAGTTTTTAGGAAAGGCAAGCACGTGAATGATGATCAAGTCAATGCTTCCGAACCGAACACATTCAGGATCTTATTCCGCAACTTTTTTCTTATTTAGTTATTCGTACAACTTATGTAATAGAAGGAATACTTATGTATCCTAATGTTGTTTTAAATGTTCGTTAAACTCGTAAGTACTAAGCTAAGGATAATGTAAATGTTTTGGCTTGTCTTTTATTAAACTTAGTTCTATTTGTTTGATAAAAGCTTATATTATAAGAATGAGTGTTACAAGTTGGTAATCAGAGCTAAGGTTAAAGACAAATGTGTTCGGTTCAAGGCTTGATCAACATCCGGTAAGAATTTATTTGAAGCAAATTTTAAATTAAAAGATTAAAAGGGATAGTGATTTATTGTGTATGGGAGGAGTATAGTAATATACTCGAACCCGGGAAGTACACTTAGCATAAACGGTTAAGGCAAAGTTGTATACTTGGCCGAATAGTGAGTATAAATTCGCATGTAAAGGCATGAGAGTGATTGAACGAATTATTTATCAAATTATTTTAATATTTCAGTAAGAAGATGTCGGGAGGTGCTAGTGACAATGTCATATCCCTCACTACCGACGAGTTGAAAGAAAAGATTTCCGAGGAAGTCAGAAGGGCAATTGAAGCTAACCTACCAAGATTTATGGAAAGGATACAAAAC
>JARYGA010044898.1:0-27590 GCA_030545235.1 Helianthus tuberosus
AAGCATAAACAACATCTTAAAACATTCAAACTATCAGATTTAAAGCTTTCAACATCATCAAACAAACAATCCAAAGCATATAAACATAACATCCGATCATCATACAAGTCCGATTCATATGAACATTATCAAACACACACATGTGAGCAGATTTTTATGAACGCCAACCTTTAACAATTTTTCATCATAAACACATAACATCCCTAAATCATCATGTAAAGCATGTAAACCAACACATCATCGATTATGAGATCAAAAGTAATACACCAACCGGTTAAAGAATGGAAAGAGAAGTGATCCGAATAGAGAGTCTTCGGTGGAGAAAGGATGTGGCTGCCGTCGAGTTCGTGAGGGAGAGAAAGAGAGAGTAGGGTTTGGTAAACTTTGTGTGATTAGATAAGGTGTGAGATTTATACTATCACCCTATGTATTATTCGAACTAAGGGGAGTGGGCCGAACCCTTCATGGGCTGCCCTTATGGTTCGAGTACAAGAATGTGGCCCGAATGGGCTTGTGCGATCGAGTTAGAGTTGTGCGATCGGTTCGTTTTGTTGATCCTATTACATACATACATGCACATAACATAACAACATAACATCTCATTAATCATCAAATTTCACATAATCACGTAATGTTCAAACATGTTACACTTAGCACAAGGATAGGTTCTGAAATACGAGTTGTCACATTATCCCCAAGTTGAAAGAAATTTCGTCCCGAAATTTGGTACGTACTCACTGAGGAAGCTAGTTAAGTTGCATGGTTTTCCTGGGGTGTCACATCCTTCCCCCGTTGGTTTGGAATTTCGTCCCGAAATTCCGCAGTAGCTTCAGCCTCAGTAGTGATTGTACTGTTGTCGAACAATTGGGGATACTTTTGTTTCATCTGGTCTTCACGTTGGGCCACGACGGGAGTTCCAACGAACTCGAACAAGAGGAATTCTAGTGCGCTTGAGAACGTTAACTTCTCGGTCAGTAATCTCTATTGGTTCCTCGACGAATCACAGCTGATCGTCGATAGTGAGTTCCTTCAAAGGAACTATGAGGGTCTCATCTGACAGACACTTCTTCAGATTTGACACGTGGAAAACGTTGTGAACTCCACTGAGTTCTGTTGGTAGGTTCAGTTTGTAGGCCACTTTGCCTATTTTCTCTATGATTTCGAAAGGTCCGACGTATCGTGGGTTAAGTTTGCCTCGTTTGCCAAAACGAACAACACCCTTCCAGGGTGAGACTTTGAGTAGCACTCGATCCCCAACCTGGAACTCGAGTGGTTTCCTGCGCTTATTAGCGTATGCTTTCTGACGGTCGCGAGCTGCCGCCATTCGTTGTCGTATCTGAGCAATCCTTACTGTTGTGTCTACCACAAGTTCTGGGCCAGTGATCTGGCTGTCGCCAACCTCTGCCCAACAAAGAGGTGATCGGCATTTACGCCCGTACAATGCCTCAAACGGAGCGGCTTGGATGCTGGTGTGGTAGCTGTTATTGTACGAAAATTCCACTAGTGGCAGATGCTTTTCCCAGCCGTTGCCAAAATCAATCACACATGCCCTAAGCATGTCTTCAAGGGTTTGGATGGTGCGTTCAGACTGCCCATCTGTCTGTGGATGATAAGCTGTGCCCATATCTAAACGTGAGCCAAAGGACTTGTGCATTGCTTACCACAGTTCAGAAGTAAAACGTGCATCACGATCAGAGATAATAGAGGTTGGCACCCCGTGCCTCGAAACCACTTCCTTCAGGTAAACGTCTGCTAGAGTAGAGAACTTGTCTGTTTCTTTGATAGCTAAGAAGTGTGCAGACTTTGTGAGTCGATCCACGATCACCCAAATAGTATCATTCCCCCGTTGAGATCTAGGCAGGCCAGTAACAAAATCCATGGAAATTTGCTCCCATTTCCATTGTGGTATCTCTGGCTGTTGGAGTAGGCCTGATGGTTTCTGATATTCAGTCTTGACTCTCGCACAAGTCAAGCACTTGCTAACGTAAGTTGCTATGTGAGCTTTCATGCTAGGCCACCAGTACGTAGTCTTCAAGTCGTGGTACATTTTATCCGAACCAGGATGTACCGAGTAACGAGACTTATGTGCTTCATCCATTACAAGTTCTCGTAGATTGCCATAGAGTGGGACCCAGATGCGTCCTGTTACATAGTAGGCGCCGTCTCCCTTTTGTTCTAACCGTTGCCTTGAGCCACGTAGGGCTTCAGCCCTGACGTTTTCTGGTTTCAATGCTTCTACCTGAGCATCTTGTATCTGTGTAGGAAGACTAGACTGGATGGTAAGCTGTAATGCTCGCACACGTTTAGGTGTAGTATCCTTTCGACTGAGGGCGTCGGCCACAACATTGGCTTTGCCCGGATGATACTTGATGGCACATTCGTAATCATTCAATAACTCGACCCATCGACGTTGACGCATGTTTAACTCCTTCTGTTTGAAGATATGCTCGAGACTCCTGTGATCGGTGTAAATGGTGCACCTGGTACCGTACAGGTAATGTCTCCATATCTTGAGTGCGAAAACAACAGCTCCCAGCTCCAAATCGTGTGTAGTGTAGTTCCTTTCGTGAATCTTAAGTTGGCGCGAGGCGTAAGCGATGACTTTATCCCGTTGCATCAACACACAACCAAGACCCTGAATTGACGCGTCGCAATAAACCACAAAATCGTCTGTGCCTTCAGGCAATGAGAGGATAGGTGCGCTACAAAGTCTATCCTTTAAGTGCTGAAACGCCGTTTCCTGTGCATCACCCCAACGATAGGTGACGCCCTTCTTAGTTAGCGAAGTGAGAGGTTGTGCGATCTTGGAGAAATCCTTGATAAACCTTCTGTAGTATCCTGCCATGCCCAAGAATTGGCGGATTTCTGTTGGTGTACAGGGTGCATGCCAGCTCTTGATCGAGTCTACCTTGGATGGATCAACATGTATCCCATCCTTGTTTACCACATGGCCTAGGAAATGAACTTCACGAAGCCAGAAGTCGCATTTCGAGAACTTTGCATACAGTTGCTCTGTTCGAAGGAGTTCCAAAATGAGTCGTAAATGCTGCTCGTGTTCCTCCTGACTCTTAGAATAGATCAGGATGTCGTCAATGAAGACAATAACAAACTTGTCCAGGTAAGGCTTGCACACTCTGTTCATAAGGTCCATGAAGACCGCAGGTGCGTTTGTTAGTCCGAAAGGCATAACCAGGAACTCGTAATGCCCATAACGAGTTCTAAAGGCTGTTTTGGAGACGTCCTCATCTCGGACTCTCAGCTGGTGATATCCCGATCTCAAATCAAACTTTGAATAGAAGCTCGACCCTTGCAGCTGGTCGAATAGGTCATCAATACGTGGAAGAGGGTAGCGATTCTTCACTGTCACCTTGTTGAGTTCACGATAATCTATGCACATACGAAAGGTACCGTCCTTCTTCTTCACAAACAAGACTGGAGCTCCCTAGGGCGAAGAGCTAGGACGAATAAAACCCTTATCCAAGAGTTCTTGTAGTTGCGCAGATAGTTCTTCCAATTCAGATGGAGCTAGACGATAGGGCACTCGAGCTATGGGTGCTGCTCCAGGAGCTAGCTCGATTTGAAACTCGACTTGTCGATGAGGCGGCATACCAGGTAATTCCTCAAGGAATACCTCAGGAAAGTCACGTACGATCGGAAAATCTTCTATCTTCTTCTCTTTCTTCGAGGTGTCAGTAACGAGAGCCAAAATAGCAGTGTGGCCCTTTCGCAAACACTTCTGGGCCTTAAGGAAAGAGATGATGCTCTCAACAGCACCCCTCTTGTCGCCACGAATCATGAGAGGTTCATCACCTGAACGAGGAATACGGACAATCTTCTCGTTGCAAAGAATCTCTGCTCGGTGTTGGGATAACCAATCCATCCCAATGACCACGTCGAAACTACCCAGAACGATAGGAATGAGGTCGATAGAGAAGGTCTGATTAGCAAGAACTAGATTACAACTCTTGACTACGTGTGTGGCCTCTAAACTCTTACCATTAGCTAGCTCTACAGTGTGCTTGGTGTTCAAAAGTGTTGGGGTATGCTTAAGCATTTGACTAACTTTTAAGGACACGTAGCTAGTATCGGCACCCGAATCAAATAAAACAGTAACATAGAAGTCGTCCAGTAGAAACTTACCCGTCACGACGTTGGGATCGTTCCTTGCTTCTCCCTGGCCAATCACGAATACACGACCCCTGGCACCATTGCCGTTGTTACCCCCGTTGTTTCCATTCCTCTGGTTGTTATTATTGTTGTTGTTCTGATTCTGGTTCAGCTGGGGACAATCTCTCTTGAAGTGGCCTTCAGCTCCCCACTGAAAGCATCCTCTGTTGATACCTTGCTGCTGCTGCTGGCGTTGATTTTGTGGGGCTTGTTGTTGCTGACGATTCTGATTCGCGGGGCGTAAACTCCTGCAATCTTTTGTGGCGTGGCCTGGCTTGTTGCACTGATGACAGTTACTTCTGGTGCATGGCCCGCTGTGGTGTAGGTTACAACGATTACATTTGGGGTGAATTCCCCTGTACCCTCCTTGACTTTGACTACCAGATGATTGCTGACTAGGGCTCTTGTAGTCGTCAGTCCTTCTCTGCTGAGACTGAGACTGTACGGAAGTTGAACCTTTGCTTGAAGTTCCATCCCATTTACGCTTGTTGTCGCTGGGAGTATCAGAAGTAGTAGCACTAATACGCTTTGGTAACCTGTTCTGCTCCACCGCCTGATCAGTGAGACGATGAGCCAATTGAACAACTTGCTGGATGGTGGCGAGGTTAGCTGAAGTCACATGACTTTGAATTTCTGGCACTAAACCCTTGAGATACAGTTCGATACGTTTAATGGGAGGATCCACCATGGTAGGACACAAAATAGCCATCTCGTTCGATCTTTTTGTGTACGCTTCAATTTCTGACCCCGTCATCTTTAGGTTGAAGAACTCTATTGGAATATTCCTCTTTGATCAGTTCCTTGAAGTAGTTCCATGGGGTGGCATTAGCAGCAACCAACCCCAACATTTGGACCTGAGCGTTCCACCACGTGAGCGCTACACCCTCGAGAGTACCAGTAGCATACTTCACCCTGCGAGCCTCAGGGCATTCACACATCTCGAAGACAGATTCGAGTTTCTCGAACCAGTGGAGGAGACCCACAGCTCCTTCGGTACCACTGAAGGTACTAGGTCGACAGTCCATAAAGGTCTTGAAAGTACACACAGGAGGCTGTGCAGGTTGACCTGTCGTGGGAGTAAGAAAGGACAAAGTTTAACACAAAGGTTGGTTCACGAGAGTAGGATCTAGGGATCCTAGAGTGAGTTGAGATGGCAGGGTATACCTCCTTCCTGAGCGGCTGCAAGTGCCGCAGCAACTTGTTGGTTAATCAGAGCAGTCAACTGGGCTTGAGTCATGTTAACGCATCCAGCCATGATCTTCATATCACGGGAAACATGAGTGAGATGGGTTCGCGAAAGTGCGAAGACAGAAGGGAGTAAGCACACACGTGTTTTTAAACAATAGTTGGTACGTTTATCTAAGCATACCACAAGCAAAGTTCTATGTAATCTAGCAAGTAGGCAATGTAAACATAAATCATATCACCTAGGATGTTGAGTCTTGCACTTGGAGCAAAGCGTCGTTGTCGATCGTTGAGCACTGTACAGGTTATAGTTTGGTTTTAACAAAAAGCTTTTCCCCTTTTTTTTTAAACCAGGTTCACTATAACCTGGCTCTGATACCAATCTGTCACACCCCCAAAATCCACATGCGGAGTATCACCGCTTGGAGGCGTGACATGACCAGGATCAAGCCACCAATCATATTGAACAAGCATATAAGTAAACATAAAACCCAACACAATATAATTGGTGTCCAAATCAAAACATAGTTTAAGTTGCAAGCGGAAGCATAATGTCAAAAACCAAAGCATATGTTAATAATGTTTAAGTTCATCATGAACACTCCATGTCCATGCTCCACAACGACTCTTCCCCATGCAAGCTCCTGCTAAACCTAATGACCTGCAAAGCATGTAGTAACGAGTCAACAACAAAGTTGAGCGAGTTCACAGTTGGGTGTTGGTTTATGTTATTCCAAAAACATAGTTTCCTTTAACTGGCATCCTGGCCGTGGGGGTTACCCCATGGTTAAAAAAGTCTTTTGTTTAATCCCGTTTACTCTGGCAATCCAGCCGTGGGGGCTACCCCATGTTTATACTACTAGACTCGTTACCATATCGACCACTAACTTTAGTCATGTTTATGTGCCCTTAGCGTCAATGTCTATCATCATTGACGTGCCCAGATCCATTAGTTCACGCCCGTCCTCTGCGGCACGGTGTGAGGCTTGTCAGACCTAAATAGCGCTATCTAACTAATGACCCGCTCGCCATTGGCCCGGAGATTAAGTCTAGTGATAGAGTTTTGGTCTAGTGAAATTTAAACTGTCCAAGAGGACAAGGAATTACATTCCTTAACCCATACTGTCCTACCCAAAAAGGACGAGGAATCCATATTCCTTAACCCATTCCCAACCCCTGGGAATCCCATGCTTTGTAGAAAGTGTGAACTCACCTTAGGTTAGCTCGGCAGATAAGCGAAAGGTCAATCGAGCTAGTTGAGGCTAACCACGTCCTAACATGGTTACCATACAAGTCAGGTCTAGGTTCAAGTAGTACACGTATGTTTACACAGATTTAGCAAATCAAGAATACGTAACGATCATGGTAAACACATAATACATGTTAACATATTAACAGTAGCAGTCAAGTACTCATCATATCCAAACTTGTGCGACCCGAAAGATAAAGCCCAATAAACATGCGGCCCAACCTATTGTGCGATCAGCATGACTTGTGCGATACACAATGGGTTGTGCGATTGGAAACCAACCCGGCCCAATAAACAATCCCAACATGTACACGGCCCAAACAGTTAGTAGAAAAGTAACTTGTGCGATCCAATAGTCTTGTGCGACTACTGGTATCTTGTGCGACTGGACTTGGGCTTTGAGGCCCAAATCAATAATGCAGTTCTAGTTGTTTGTGTGTGGCCCAAGCCTTGTGCGATCGGCACTATCTTGTGCGATCCACAAGTCTTGTGCGATCATGCATATCTTAGTTGTACACTGTGCTATATGTGACTGTACCCCGTCTTGTGCGATGCACCTTGTGCGATCAAATCAGGTCTTGTGTGACCTGATCTTGTGCGACCGAGAGGACTCTTGTACGATCAGGATTACTATCCGTAATTCATGGAAATCAGTTACATCATTTATTTGCAAATCAATTCTAACAGTTTCCATATTTGAAACAAATCGACTAACACAATCAATAGTTTCTAATCAACCCATTATTCGATCAAAACAAGGTTTTTATCCATTAATTCCTATGAACCCTAATCGTGTTTCAAGCATAAACAACATCTTAAAACATTCAAACTATCAGATTTAAAGCTTTCAGCATCATCAAACAAACAATCCGAAGCACATAAACATAACAGCCGATCATCATACAAGTCCGATTCATATGAACATTATCAAACACACACATGTGAGCAGATTTTTATGAATGCCAACCTTTAACAATTTTTCATCATAAACACATAACATCCCTAAATCATCATGTAAAGCATGTAAACCAACACATCATCGATCATGAGATCAAAAGTAATACACTAACCGGTTAAAGAATGGAATGAGAAGTGATCCGAATAGAGAGTCTTCGGTGGAGAAAGGATGTGGCTGCCGTCGAGTTCGCGAGGGAGAGAAAGAGAGAGTAGGGTTTGGTAAAATTTGTGTGATTAGATAAGGTGTGAGATTTATACTATCACCCTATGTGTTATTCAAACTAAGGGGAGTGGGCCGAACCCTTCATGGGCTGCCCTTATGGTTCGAGTACAAGACTGTGGCCCGAATGGGCTTGTGCGATCGAGTTAGAGTTGTGCGATCGGTTCGTTTTGTGTGATCCTATTACATACATACATGCACATAACATAACAACATAACATCTCATTAATCATCAAATTTCACATAATCACGTAATGTTCAAACATGTTACACTTAGCACAAGGATAGGTTCTGAAATACGAGTTGTCACAGATATACAGTTATGCGAATGTGTATTTCATCTTGGAATATGTTAATAAGGTATAATTGTGTGGTATATAGTTATGCACATGTGCATAGATTGACAGAATATGTTAACACGCATATGTGCATAGTTTGTCAACATAGGTTATTAAGGTATTTAATGTTTATGCACATGTATATAATGATGCACGTGTGCATATCTTATATGTTGATCATAAATTAATGTTGATACACATGCTCATTGTAGATCATCGATGGAAGATGGAAAAAATACATGGATTAACAGATGAAAGGGTTAAGCAAAGATGAAAGAGTTAAGCAGATGTTAGACGAAGAGGAGTTGAAGTAATAGGAATGCTGGGGTGTGCTCAACAACTAGAAAAAGGAACAGACGATATGATGTTATGGATGTTATATGTGGGTGACTCAAGGACATGAAACACGTAGTGTTTTTTTTTTTTTTTTTCTTTTTTGTGTTTTTTTTGTTTTGTTTGGGCAATAGTAAGTGGCTAACTGATGTGGTGTGTGTATATTTGGTTGACAGTAGTTGTATAGGATAAATTATGTATGGATGCATATGTGCATTATTCAAAATTAGTAATCATATGTCGATGTATTATGTATATCAAAGGATGTATTATGTATATTAAAGCGATGTATATACGTATCAAAGCGTGCTGGTATATTGTTAAAAATGTGTATGGGTAAGAGCATTATTAGAACACGTATATTGCGCGTGTGCATCTTTTTTTCCGTATCAAATAACCATGTTAAGTTAAACAGAAAAACATGTATGCACATGTGCATCTTTCTGTCAATACATTAAGTTTGGTAATGCACATGAAAACAACTAAAAAACATAATCAAAATGTAAATTTGATAATCCACATCATGACAACTAAAAAAACAGAATCAAAGTGAATACTGATTGGAATTTGTTTATCGTCATAAATAGTTAATTCAAGAATCATAAATTTGGGTTGGTCGATTTACGACGCCTGGTTGAACATCTAAGAACGATTGTAGCTCATTATCAACTATAACGTAATCAAAATAAAAGTCTTTGAGGTTGGCAAATTGGGGTTTCATTGTATGTAGTATAATGTATGAATCACGTTCACCGATAAATAGACGTACGTCTCTCGTATGTCTCTGGAATAGTTTTTGAAATCTTCTATCGTCTGCATCACCCTTATCATCCTATATTTTTCAAATGTATACATATGTAATTGTCAATATAATGCACGTGTGCATAATGTAATTGTCAACATAATGCACACGAGCATTATCAATTTATATATAACGACATTTTTTTAACATAACAAGATGACATATATTCAAACCATAACTTTAGACATGAACTAGAGAAGTACACTTACAGTAAACATACAAACTCCTATTTTTCTATTACATTCACACCACTGGTGTACCACTCTTCAATCACTAAATTCTCCATTTTGGCTATGACTTTCATCCACAACAGAGTACACTCATTGACTTATTCCAGTCTTCTAGTATTTGAACACTGCACGACTTTGAAAACCTTCTCATTTATGCTCGACCATATGATCCATAATGTAACCATCAATATGCAGTTGACTACCTTTTTCTTCTTCTTAGAAATATCCAGCTTCCAGGAAAAAAAAGAGAATATTTGCCACTATTGAGTAAGAATGTAAATCTTTTACTCCCAACCATGCTCTGACCATCCACCATAGCGTTTTCGACATCAAACAAGGAATGAGGATGTGTTCAATAGTTTCTTGCTCGTATCCACAACCTGGGCATAATGAGTCGCTGATATGAATTCCCCTTTTTTACAGCTCTGTCTATGTCAGTAACCTGCCTTCGACGCATTTCCATGCTAACATATTGGCTTTAGGTGTAGCCCAACCGTTCCAGGTCATTACAAAGCCACTCGACGGGTCCCCGCTTGTGACACACAAATCCTATCTAACGGGTTTAACATTGAAAGTCGACTTATTTTTCCGAGTGCCAACCCAACCCTTATTGACCCGTCTTCATTCGGGTGTCTTTCAGCAGCGCCAAAAGCTGCATATCCTCCACCGATGCCTCCCTGGTTATCGGCTTGTTCTTCCATTGCCAATCTCACACAGTGACATCCCCTATTTTTTTGTAGTTGTCCGCCACCCAAGACTCTTTGTTTGCTGCCATTTTGTACATAATTGGATAGTTATCCATAAGGCACTTGTTTAGAATACATACATCAACGATATAGTATAATTTTCAACATAATGCACATGTGCATATAATTTACAGTAAACATAATGCACATGTGCATATAATTTAATACAACATCATTTACAGTAAATATAACGATTTACAAAGTATATACCTCATTTACAGTCAACATAATACCTTTAGTCACAAATCGAATGATTTTCAACTCTTGATGTTCTGTATTTGTAGGTATCTTATGACTATCAACTCTATTATCAGCATATGGACCAACAATGTCAGCATCAGATGTATGAGGAGGATTATCAGAGAATGTATGAGGAGGAACATCAGATGTGTGAGGATCGACACGTGATGAATCAGATGATGCCATGTTGAGGGTGTAAATGGTGGGTTGTTCGTTGTGAATGCCGCCGGAAACATCGTGCACGGATGTCACCGCGGTGAACTCCGGTGAGTTACGTGAACGCAGTCGGCCGTCGTCCTCAATGTATACAACAATCTGATCTGATGAATGAAACCCTAATATTAAAAGCTAAAGCTGATGAATGAAACCCTAATATTAAAAGCTGTAGATCGTGAACATAGTGGTGAGAAGAGGGGCGCGTGTTTTTTAATAAATACCACATAACTACAATTTTGCCATGTGTTCACACTGGTTCTCGCGGTTCTCACAAAAAAGGGTGGTTCCTAACGGATCCTTGTCCTATATATATATATATATATATATAGGGGAAGGATCCACTAAAAAGTGGATTTTGCCTAAGTAGCCTAAGAAGGATTGTGATGATGACATGTGGCACTCCTAATAAGTAGAAATAAAGGGTATTTTGGTCCTTATAAATAGGAGTGAAAATGACATGTGGCACCCCTTTGTTTTTTAAAAATACAACAAAAAAAATCTAGTACAAAAAAATCTAGCACAAAAAATATAGTACAAAAAAATATAGCACAAAAAATGTAGTACAAAAAAAATATAGCACAAAAAATCAAGTACAAAAAAATATAGCACGAAAAAATTCAGCAAAAAATGTAGTACAAAAAAATTCAACACAAAAAATTGAGAAAAAAAAATTAAGACAAAAAAATTAAGCACAAAAAAATTTATACAACATAGAAATACAACACATTTTAGTGGGTTTTTTTAGTCTTCATATTTTATATAGCAATATGGTACTCAAATTAAAGATAAAAAGACGCTCGATTTTATGGTGAAATTTTTACGAAAAAATAATGTCGTATAAAAAAGTTATTAACGTTTAAAAAATAGGGGTGGAATATGCATGTGCCTTGCATGTGGAGAGAGAAAGTCCATAAATATGATTTTCCCAAGATACCCTTGCACTCCTCATTTTTCCTACACTTTCATCTTAACCATTGATTTGAAAAATGAATGGTTAAGATTTCTTCTCATCCTACTTAGGCAAAATAAACTTTTTATTTGATCTTACCCATATATATATATATATATGGTCAGGATTTAGAGAAAACGGTGGAAAGTGTGAGAACGCTTATTAATCGTCCAATTAAAACAATCTATGGACTAGATTAGCGCGGTGACATTTTAGTAAACAACACCAATTTTATTACGTGGACGCGCTTCAATAAGGGTAAAAAGGTAAAAAACCATTTCTCACATAAAACGCCATTGAAAAATAAAACGCCAAATATATACAAAACACCAATTTTATCACTGCGTACTTTTTTCTGTGTTTTTATTTAAGATCTCTGGGTACAAAAACGCCAAAAAAAATATGAAACTCCATTATATAACGCCAAAGCTTATATCCGGATAAATGTTAATTACATTTTTTGTTATAAAAATAACATCCTGTCTAAACTACGCGAAAAAAAAAATTCTATAAATAGAAACATCTCACCACCCTTCCGTTTATCACACAAAAAAAAAAAAAAAAACAACAAAAAAACACACAGTGGTTGCTAAAAAAATTACAACTCAATGTGAAACGCCAAAAAATACAACGGCGACAGACATCTTTTCTTTGATCCTTAGTAATGTTCTGCATGAAGCTTCATTGAATGATTTGTTACGTGAGTGTAGTAAGATTTTGCTACATAAGATTTTGCTGATGACACCCATATGTCATACTGTCATCTTTGTTCCCGGAGAAGGTTTGGATGATAAGAAGAGACCTATACCAGTGTAAATGCTACTTTGGCGTCGATGATTATAATGAAGACGACAAGCAGATAGCATCCACCCACACGGGGTCGATCTATGTCTCCAACATCCACAAAGACACTTCAACACATGAACAAAGAAAATAAACAACGCCAAACCCAAAACGCCATTTATTTGTCACGTTTCTTGTAGTTTCAAAAGAAAAAAAGAGACTGATGACACTGAAGATTTAAAATCATAAATTGCTTCTACTTTGTTTTTTTTTAATTTTCTTTATCTATTGTTTGTTTTGTAATTTCAGTTAATAAACAACAAAAGAATATTAATGCTATAATGAAAAATATAATAAAACGCCAAAATTAGCAAATGCGTGTAAAACGCTATAATGCCATAAAAAACGCCCCAAAAAAACTACCAAACTATAATAAAATTAATTTGAACAACTAATATTATAAAAAAAAACGTGAAACAATGTGCAAAGAATATAAAACAAAAAGAAGTCCAATAGTTATCTAACCGCCATTGGAAAACAAAACGCCATAATTACAGCCGTCAAAGATTTGACATGTTACACCATAAAAACAGTTGAGTCTGAAAAACAAAACACGGTAAACTGCAAAAAACAGTAAAACGAAACGACGGAAAACATAATTACTAACATTTATTATATTTATTTATCTTTTTCAAAACGCTATAATTACCTGTCATACGCGGGAAAAAAAATCAATATAAAAGAAGATAATGAAACCAAAGCTCAAACACTCCAAAAATTTTGACTAAAACACCACATATTGTCCAAAACGCCAAAAAATTTAAAAATGGTTAAGTTTATTGCATGGAGGTTTAAAAGGAAAGAGAAACGATTCATCATAAAGTTTTCTGATAGGAGAAGGGTAAAAGTAAGGACAATCAAAACCATGCTTGGAATGAATGAAAATGTTCAGAAGGATATCCTGGCCCTTGGGGTTCCAATAGACAACGATTGTGAAAGAACGAGAACTGTAATAAAAAGATTGAAGAGAAAATTTCCGGCAGAAGATGATGAAGATGATTATGATATTGAAGATACTCCTATACCAAAACTTAGCAGTTGGGTATTGCATGAGGAAGAAGGAACACTTGAAGTGACTTATAAAAACGGGGTGTAATATTCAAGGCCAATGGAACAAATGTTGAAGACAGGGTTGCTATCTATCATTGAACAACTCTATGATTTAACACCTTCAAACGATTCAAAATCCAAGGATGCATTGATATTCAAGAATAGGTTGCAGCAAAGAAAAGACGAGCTAATGGCGTTATACGCAAAAACGAAATTTGATGATGAAGAATCCGAAGAAAGTGATGAACAAAGCGATGGGTACATCTCTGATGTAATCCCACCTAAAGAAGACTATTAGTTTATTTTGATTTTCGTGTTATTGTAGTTTTATAAAATATTAATCTATCGTAATCAATTATTAAAAAAAAGATACTAAACGCCAAAAATGACTTGGAAAAAGCCATAACGCCAAAAAATTAACTATGTGACACAAAAAGAATTAATTCAACGAAAAGAAATCTGAGAAAAACAGTAAAACGCCAAATAATTAATAATTATACATAACGCCAAAATTATCTTGCACGCAAAAAATAAAGCAGCATGTTAAACGCGAAAATCGTAAAAGGAGAAGAATACTAAAAAGACAAAAAAACCTCTCGGACCCTGATCATGCCCCGCGCCACGTGTTCGGCCAGGATGCGTTCTCACCGTTCTTACACTTTTTGCCGTTTTCTCCTGATCCCGTTTCTCTCTCTCTCTATATATATATATATAGGGAGAAGATCATGCGAGAACCACCTCTTATTGCGAGAACTAATGTGAACACAACCAAAAATGCCTAAAAATAGCTAAAAATCACACACAAATTTTTTTTAATATTTTTATATAAAAATCGCTACTTTTCAAAGCAAAAAAAAATTAATTTTAAATTTTTTTTTTTGCCACTAAAAGTAGCAATTTGAGCATAAAAAATATTAAAAAAAAAATTTTAGATTTTTTTTTTTATTTTTTTAGATTTTTTTAGGTTTTTTGGGGGTTTAGTTTTTAGCATTTTAGCTTGGGGGGGGGGGGGGGGTTTAGGTTTTTGGGGGGTGGGGGAGGGGGGTTTAGGTTTTTTTTTTTTTTTTGGGGAGGGGGGGTTAGGTTTTTTGGGGGTTTTAGTTTTTAGCATTTAGCTTGGGGGGGTTAGGTTTTTTTTTTGGGGGGGGGGGGGGGGGGGTTTAGGTTTTTTTTTTGGGGGGGGGGGTGGGGGTTAGGTTTTTTTAGCTATTTTAGGTTGTGTTCACATTGGTTCTCGCGGTTCTCACAATAAGGGTGGTTCTCGCATGATCTCCTCCCTATATATATATATGTAAGGGAAGGCTAGACAGAAAACCCTTAAATTTTTAGAAAACTCTGGAAACTCAAATCTCCCCCCATTTTTACCCAACCTCCCGACATTTTTTTTTTGAAAAAAATAACACATGTAATATACATGTTTTAGAGTGTTTTGGGCCAAAAAAAAAACAAAAAAGCGCCGAATGGATTTTTAAAAAAAAAATAAACAAATTTCAGCAATGTCCGGTTGCCTAACATGTGTTAGGCACAAAAGACAGAAATTGCTGAATTTTTTTTTTAAATCATCCCTTTGGCGCTTTTTTGATTTTTTGGCCCAAAACTCTTAAAAACATGTATATTACATGTGTTATTTTTTTCAAAAAAAAAAAAATGTCGGGAGGTTGGGTTTTCTAAGGTTTTTTATATAGATAGGGTTTTCTATATAGCCCTACCCTATATATATATATATATATATATGGGAATGTTTAAATGAAAACCACTTTTATTGTGAAAACTCGAAAACTAACAAAAAAAGGCCTAAAAAACACACCAATTTTTTTTATTAAAAATCGTTATTTTTTATATATATAATTTTTTTTTCAAAAAAAAAATATTTTGTAGTACACATGTGTAATAACACACGTGTTACACATGTGCACTACAAATTTTTTTTTTTGAATTTTTTTATATATAAAAAATAGCAAAATTGGTATGCAAAAAAAAAAAATTGGTATGTTTTTTTGGCCTTTTAATTAGTTTTCGCGATAACTAGTGGTTTTCATTTGAACCTTCCCCTATATATATATATAGGGGTTGGTTAACGTACAAATGTGCTTATCGTACATTATGTACGCTACAATCTCAGCCGTCAGATCATCTTCCCGCATTGAAACCGCATGTTGTTTTTTTGACCACATGCGAAATTGTTACAAAAACCAACATGCTATTTCATCAAAATTATCACAGGCGAAATTGAATTACCACATGCGAAATTGTTACAAAAAAACAACCTGCTATTTCATCAAAATTATCACATGCGAAATTGAATTACCACATGCGAAATTGTTACAAAAAAACAACCTTCTATTTCATCAAAATTATCACATGCGAAATTGAATTACCGCATGCGAAATTGTTACAAAAAAACAACCTTCTATTTCATCAAAATTATCACATGCGAAATTGAATTACCGCATGCGAAATTGTTACAAAAAAACACCTGCTATTTCATCAAAATTATAACATGCGAAATTATTAAAAAAAAACAACATGCGATTTTCATTGCGGGAAGATGATCTGACGGCTGAGATTGTAGCGTACGTAATGTACGATAAGGGAATTTGTACAGTACCATTTACCTATATATATATATATATATATATATATATATATATATATATATATATATAGAAAGGACCAACAAAATAATGTAAAACCCTAAGAAAATAATTATTTAAATGTCCCCAAATATTTGCTAGTAAAGCCTTCCTGATATCCCAAAGCCATATGGAAAACGCTTAGGAAATAAAACTCTAACAATGCCCCGATAATCTTATATATATCACTATACCTTAATATTAGCATAAGAAGGATTGTGGAGATGATATGTAGAACTTCTTATATGTAGGATGAAAGGGTATTTAGGTCCTAAAACACAAACGCTTGCCCTTTTGATTTTTTTTTTTAAAATACAATGCAAAAAATATTGCATAAAAAAACTTAGTACAAACAATCTAGTACAAAAAATGTAGGAAAAAAATCCAGCGCAAAAAAAAATTTCAGTAAAAAAAATATAACACAAAAATCCAGCAAAAAAATGTAGCACACGAATGTAGTAGAAAAACCAGCACAAAAATGTTATACAAAATAAAAATATAAGAAGATTCTTTTTGGATCTCATATTTTATATAGTGATATGGTGCTCAAATCAAAGATAAAAAGACGCTCCATTTTATGGTGTAGTTTTTTTTTAAATAACGTCGTATGAAAAAGTTATGACCATTTAAAAAATATGAGGGGAATATACATGTGTCTTGTAACGCTTCCCATATTTGTACTTTCCATTTTTAGAAAGCTTGTATTCACTTTCTATCTTTAGTAACTTTGTAATCGTACTTCATCCCAATCTTGTAAATTCGAGACATCGATCATAAGGGTATACGGAGCGGTGCGACAAAGGGGATTGGCAAAGTGGTTTGCCGCACGGGAACACCGCCGCCGACCCCCCTTTGCCGCTCGGTTTCAATGTCGCTCGGTTGTCACGGCCCCCGACCCAGTTTGACCCGTTTCAGGAGCCGCGGGACAGAAATCCTGCGGTATTTAATTAATTGAGTTTGACAGCGGAAGTTTTCATCAGGATCTTTTAAAATGTAAATATTTCCCGATTATTTTATTTCACAATTCGGGATAAAACCCGGTAATTTACAATCGTTTGATTTCACGAAGAAATCTTTTATTTTACAAAACATGTTTCTTTATTTTATACTGAGCCACTTCCTTGAGCTTGTAGTGCTATATGGCACTTTTCCTGATTCATAATAGGTCACCTGAAACATGTTTGAAAAAGGTTTTGTCAGCGGGAAATACTGAGTGAATCATTCTATTTTGCATAATGATGCATAGTTATCAATTACAGCATAAGAGCGATTACAATGGTTTCTATCTTATTTTTTTATCTGGCTTTCTGTCACAATGGTGACAAGTCACAATGGTGACGATGGTCATACCACTGTTTAGATTAATGAACCTAAATAGTGACGATTATCCCTGTAGGTCAATGAACCTAACAGTGATTATCCCGAGTAGGTCAATGAACCTAACTGGGAGAAAATTAGTAATGTGCACAATACCCCACTAACCAGTAATTCAAGATATCCACGACTTAGTCCCTGTAATTATAACCTTGAAAATAATTTGAGGTATTGTAAAATAGTTGATAAAAAGAGAATGACTCACATTGCAAATTTATACGGGCAGAGTTTAGCCTACTGATTTAGCCTTTTCAACCTAATTTTAATAACAGGCACACAATTCTGGGTTAGTAATCAATCCAGCATTTACGATAACTCACGAGATCAACCCTCACAACGAATGACAAAGTGCTATGCTTAAACATCCATCGAATTAACGACTAATGACAAAGCATCACCCTAATGGGGGCAACACTTAAACATCCATTGAGTACATTGATCGATCGGACAATGAATCGTAATAGCGATCGTGCTAATACCCTGATTGCAGCGTCGATTTAGTGCCTGTGTGTGTTAATTGGAGTATACAGAACTTATCTCAGCGCACAAAGTGAATTTGAGCGTCGTTCTGAAGCCAGAATTCAAGTCCCAATCTCTTGTATTTATAGTCGAATTTTGTCCCTCAGGCGGCCCGCGTGAGATATAAGCTTATCCTTACGCGGCCCGCGTAAGAACTATTTTCATGTATAGGGTTGCCACGTGTGGGACTAGCTCAGCTGAGTCGACGGTTTCTGAAAATTCGAATTGGACAGCTATTTATGTGGATAAACATAACTAGGAAATACCCCCCCCCTGAGTTTTTAGGGGCCCTGATCCTGATTCTGATTTTTCTGAAAATCTTAGGGTTTGTGCAGAATCACTTGGGTTTCTTAATTAGGGTTTCCTATTGGTCAATTAAAGTAATAATTAATATTTTTTGATGAGAGTCGTTACATCGGTGACCAAACGCCGCTCGGGAAAACGCCAAAAAATGACCGTTGGAACGTGTTGGTGCATATGTCTGTTGACTTCGTCTTGTATCGAGTCGTGTGTCTAGATAGGATAGATCGGAGCTCAGTAGCCTAGAAAATAGGATTTTAGAGTTGTTGGACCAGTTCACATGAACTATCCAGTCCATGTGAAGTGGCATGTGTCCAGTCCATATGGAGTGGCATGTGTCCAGTCCATGTGAAGTGGTAGTGTCCAGTTCATGTGAAGTGGCCACTTCACATGAAGTGGCTATGTCCAGTTCATGTGGATTGGCCTGCCTATAAATAGTGAGCTCATGTCTTTCGTTTAATGTGTGTGTGATTCTGGTAGCGAAGCTCAGCCGAAGTGTCTCCAAGTCTGTAAACGTGTTCTAATCAATACAAGAGACAATTAATAGTGAATATCAAGCTGAAACAAGATCTAATCTCTGAATTCCGCCTTTGATTAGATTGAGATCTCTTCTGAACGACTAGTCAGGTCGCTAAAACGATCCTACAAGTGGTATCAGAGCTCAGGAGGAAGAGTTCTTACCGATTTCAGCTTAATTTCACCAAAATTTCTATTTTCTACTCACATTCTTCACATCTTTTCAAAATTAACATAGTTCTAACGGTCAAAATGTCTTGATTTTCACATATAACGTGCAAAACACTGTTTTAACAAATCCTTGAAAGAATCAGACTTAAATTCGACCTAGAACTTGATCAATTTTGTCAAAAACCGAGCCGATAGTATGACATCATCTCCAGTTCGCATGGAGTGAACTTCCCAGGTCACATGGAGTGGATTTAGACAATACCAGTTCACATGGAGTGGATTTGAACCTTCCAGTCCACATGGAGTGAACCTTCCAGTCCTCATGAACTGAGTTTTGAGATACTAGTTAGCATCAAGTAGTCCACTTCGCACCAAATTGTCCCAGTTCGTTTTAGATTTAATTCCAGTTCGTTTCAAAGTTCATCCAGTTCGTTTGAAAGCTTGTTTGTGTGAATTTTCGAAACCGAATCATGGAAAACAATAATGGTGAAAAATATACTACTGATGATTATTGGGCAGAAAAAATAAGAAGGTTTTTAGCCAGGAACGATAAGAAGAATGAAGAATCTGAGAAGCTTGGATCTTCGAATCCTGAACCAGTGTCAAAGAAAGAGGTTGCAGCAAAAGCCCCAATTTTTGATCATTCATCAGATGGAGAAAGTGATGATGAAGGTGTTCAAGTTGAGAAGAGACAGGTTGAAAAAATTTCAGCTTTGAAGGTCGAGAAGAAAGCTGATGATAAACAGATTCTTAAGATATGCTCAAATTGTGAAAAATCAAAATCTGAAAATGTCAAACTGTTGAGAGATGTGGACAGTTTGACATTGGAAAATAAA
Organism: Helianthus tuberosus; assembly: GCA_030545235.1. NCBI lineage: Eukaryota > Viridiplantae > Streptophyta > Magnoliopsida > Asterales > Asteraceae > Helianthus > Helianthus tuberosus. The sequence goes on from JARYGA010044898.1 coordinate 19,875, forward strand.
AGTTTAAAAGAAAAAGAAAAAGAAAAAGATTTTCAGAATAAAATAAAAATTTTAGAAAATGAAAAGTTAAAAATTGAAAAAGATTTTCAAAGTCAAATAAAGATTTTAGAAGATGAAAAATCTATTTTCAATAAGAATAATATTGAGAAACAAATTGCAATAAATTCTCTTCAGAAAATTATTCGACTGGAAAATGAAGCTGAAAGTGCTCGGAATAAAATCAAGGAGTTAGAGAATAAATTGAAAGGTTTTGTGACTTCGTCATCAACACCAGATCATATCTGTCCAAAACCGATCAATTCAGTTCCAATAAGTGACAATGTCACAAATTATGACAAAGTCATAATTGAAGATTATGATGATAAATCTGATGATGAAAATGAGAAAAAGAAAATATTTTCGAAATTAAAAGAAAAGTTTCAAGAAACTGTTTTGCAATCTACTGAAAATGGTGAATGCTCAACACAGAAACCTGTGAAGAAGAATGCAAAACAGAAACAAAAAGTAAAAATTTCAAAAGTTTTTCAAAAAGAAAATAAAGGATCATCAGTTCAATCATCCAATCGTGATAAAAAATCACAAAAAATTGAAAATCAAAACTCACAAAAAGTTGATAATAAGTGGTGCAGGTTTGATCACAGTGCTCAAAAGACAAATCAAGCTTATGGGAGAAGAAGAAATGACTATCACAAAGCAAACCAATGTCATGATCTGAGTATTTGGTTTGAAGGTGGTGAATGGTATGATAACAGAGTGTGTTACAATTGTGGTTATCAAGGACACATTGCTGTTAACTGCCAAAGTCAGAGTTTTGAGACGAGAAGATGCTTTCAATGTCAAATCAAATGTCACATTGCGAGAAATTGCCCAATGAAATCAATGGGAAGATCGAGGGCTGAATCTCAGAGAAAGGTGACAAAATCAGTCAAAGTCGAAGAAAAGCCTAAACAACAGGAAATGAAAGAACAAAAAGTGAAACTTTCACAAGGGCAGAAAGACAGACTGAGAAAGAAAAGGAAGAAGGCAAGAGAGTGTCTTGAAAGGATTTTGTCCTCGGGTACACCTGTGGGTTCTAATAAGAGTTCTGATAAATCACTTCACTCGACTGCAAAGTCAAGTAAAACGAATTCTTCAGATGCAAATCTGAGGACAAAAGAGGAGATAAAGAAAGAAAAATTAACTAATCAAACCGATAAAAAATCAAAGAAAGTTAATTTTTCGGATAAAATCTTTATCAAAGTTTTTGATGGCGATGAATTTGTTTCTTCAAAAACAAAGGAGATACGTTTTGATGATAAATCTGAATCATCAAAGTCAGACAAGCCATGTTTGGGCGATGAATCTGGTTTGTCAAAGCCAGAAGAGCCATCTGTTGAGGTAAACAGTGATATTTCCGTTAAGACAATTGATGATGCAACTTTCCATCATTGTCAAATGGAAATTTGAAACAAAAAACTGGAAAACCCAAGAACAGTCAGGCTTGGGTGGATCTTTTCAAATGAAAACCCTGACTTGCCGGAGCTCCCAGGTTGGTAAGCGTGGAGCAGGAATCGGCATCATTCTTGGTAATTGTGTTTGTGAAGGACCTACAAGTGGTTGAAAAAGGGGTTTTCATCTACAAGTGGTTAATCAAGGCCATTAAGTTGAACTTGATGTAACCCTCATACAAGTGGTATTTTTGAAAAACAATGTGATGAGCTTATCCCCTAACCTACAAGTGGTTATGATTTCAACAAAACTAATTTTCCGGAAAAACCATTTGATTAAAACAAACTTAAGTGTTTTGAAATCACAATGGGAAAATAGTTTGTTGTCAGGGGGAGTTCTGATTGTTTATGCCAAGTGGATGGCGATTTGAAGCGACTCGATATCAGTTTGTCACTTTATTTGTACAGTTTGTTTTCAAATTTTCCCAGAAAATAAAAAATTGAAATATATTTTTGATTTCAGGGGGAGTAAAATTTAAAAAAAAAAAATAGAAAATTTGAAAATGCCAAAAACATTGAAAAAAAGCAAAAAATGAGTTTTGTTGTGAATAAGAGGAAATGATAGTAAATCAGTGGACTATCACAGCACGCTAAAGAAATGAAATGTCAAATTGTAACGCCCCAAAATCCGAATGTTTATAATTGACATATATTCTTATTTAATATATCTTGAAATAAATAATTAGGCTATTTTACCTAGTTAAAGTGTATGGCCAAAACTATTAAATGATGAAAGTTGGGCCAAGTATGTGAAATGGTAAACATGAGGGGCTAGATGGTATAGAATGAAAGTTGGGTTATTAAAAGAAAATAACAACACACACAAACACACATTCGTGTGTGTTCTAGATCGATCAGGAGCTCCCATTTGAGCCAAACCCTAGCTCAACCTTATATGATCAAATTGAGGGATAAATCGAAGCTCAAATTCATGAATGAACATGGATTAATGATCACCTTCACAAGGGGATCATAAGGTATGTCTCAAAACTAAGATTGGTGATCTTGTATGAAGTGGGTTATGTTTTAATCCGTGAATCGGGATGAAATTGAGTATGAGTATGTGTTAGTATCATGATATAGAACATAGATTATGAATGGTTTAGGTTAATTTTATGTTTAGGGGTGAAACCCATTTGTTTTGGTGAAGATGATGACTTGAATGATCATCCATGTGCAATTCTTATTGATTGTTGATGTATTATGATGGATATGGTGAATTCTTGTGAGTTGAATGGAAAGAAATGCGATGTTAATATGTTTGGTGTTTATATGTGAATGATGCATGATGATTAGTAGTAGGATTTGATGAATTACATATGAACTAGGAAGAATGTGCTTTAATTAGTTGTACAATGTGCATTAAATGGTGTACACACACCAAGTGTATTATGAAATGTACATAGTGTCGTCCGTATAGTCTGTTAGGATGTTACGAGTATATGATGATAAGTCGAAAGTTAAATTAATGAACTATTGACTTTCTGAAAGTCAACTACGCATATGAAGTACGATTTGACTAGTTGCCGTAAGGGTAGGATTATAGGAAGTGATATGGTACCTGTTATGTCGATATGTATTAAACGGAATGACATGATGAATTACATGCGTTTAAAGGGATATGAATTTGGTTATATGTTTGTGTTAGCTAGAATCGACGAAAGTCAAATGTGAAACATGTGATTAACATGATCGTTAACATGTAAAATGATGTAAGCTAACGAGAATGCGATGTTGGTGATATGAAAGTATAGGAATCATGTCAAGACGGACTCAAGCGTGAAAGGATAACGGGTCAAGAAGAGGCAAGGGATCGGATACGAGCACGGACGCATAAGGTAAGTGATTTCCGTAATCACTTCTTAGTTTGTTTAAGTAATATAGTGTTTTAATTAAATTAAACATGATGTTTGAAGTTAAATTTGTGCTGAAGTCTTTCGTCGTAAATGATGGGATTAAAGTTGACCAAAACGCCCTTGATGGGTGTTTTGGGCAAATGATCTTAAAAGTAGTTTTAGAAACAAGTTATTCGATTAGTGTAATGTTTTGGTCGAGTATGAAAGTGGGGAGTATGGTTTGTTAGTCATAAACCATTTAATGCGCAATTACCCTTAACGGGTCAAAAATAAGCTTTTGGAGCGTAAAACGGGTGGATTAAGATGTAAGGTATTCGGGAATGAATCTTTTATGACAAATGACCTTGAAACTATCAATTCATATGAAGATAAGGTCAAACAAACAAGTTATGTGGGTAAATGCATGAACGGGTCAAAATATGGGAAAAAGGTAATGAGCCGAAGGCGTAAAAGTTATAAATTTCGGTAGTTCAAATATTGAATTGTCACTCCATGTGATGGAGAATTAAATTACGATCACGTAGGAAAAAGAATCGAGTAAAACGGATCCAAAACGAGGGAGTTATGCTCGTTTCCGTAAAACCGGATCGTGCTGGGAACATGCAGCAACCAGCTGCAAAGTTTCTGCCAAAACAGGGGCTAGGCGTGACGCCAAGGCCCTTGGCATCACGCGAGGCCCCCTGGGTTGGCGAAATTCGTTCGTTTGCTCTGTTTTGTCTTGGGAACTCGTTTAAACGCGTTTCAAGTTACGCATGACTAATTTAACTTACGTTTTTATAAGTTTAAGGGTATGCCCATGTGTAGATAGGTATGTAAGTATGTATGTTTATAAGTATGTGAGCAAGTACGTGGATATATGATGATATGTACGAGAGTAGAAATGTATGAGTTTGGTATGATGCAAGTAGGGATGTATGTATGTATATATGTATAGTGTCATGGGTGTACGCAATGATGCAGGTATGTGTATATGTAGATACGTATATAATGATGTAGATGTGTTTATGTGTAAGTAAGCATGTAGGTTGGTGTGTATGCGCGTGAGTATGTATGCAAGTAGGTAAGTATGCATGTGTGAACGTGTGTATGTATGGAGGTAACATGTATGAAGTTTAGGTATGTAGGTACAGTATCGAAGACTCACCAGAGACGAGGTACTCAGAAGGAACGTTTAAAGTACAGGAATAAAGGGACGGAAAATAAACCAAGGCTAAGCATCGTTTATATTTATAAAAGTTATTAATGTCTTGTATGTGTTTGGTGAGTGCAGGTTGTCCGAGTCAGCTTATCAATCTAAAGAGGAGCGATCAAAGACCGAGTCACAAGATAGATTGTACGGGAGTGGAGAGTATGTAATTGAGTAAAGTTAAGTTATATTTCTTTATTGTAAATAAGTTCAATAAATGTGTTTATTGTGAAAGGGTTAACTATTAAAATGATTTTTCAGTACGTCAAAATGTTTATAATGTAAGAAAATTTTATGGTACGAATTTCCGCTGCGACTTTTGTCAAATACGTATTAGGGTCTTACACAAATGTGATAAACGGTCTCACTAAAGATGTGACGATAGGCTCAGCAAGACTAGTAGATTTGCGATAACGATACAAAGTTAAATGAAAAAGCCTAGTTCTAGTGGGAAACCGATTGAAAGCATAGTACTTAGTTTTATCCTTCGTGACTGTGTGCCTACTCAGTAATCGCTGAATGCTAAAAGAGCATAAAAACCAGCCAGTTTGTGAACTTTCACAACTTGCTGAAAAAGTGACTGTGATTGTGCATTTCATTTTGCAAAGATTTAAACTTGTTTTATTTCTTTATTTTTGTTTAAGCATTGGACATCCTCTGCGTATACGTGAGTATCAAACTGGATGTTATTGCCTGAACGTTCTGCTTTATTTTTCTTGGTGTTTCGTTTAAATCTTGGATAACCTCTGCGTATATGTGAATATCGAACTGGTGGTTAAGATCTAAACATCTTCAACTTGTTTTTATTTTCTTATTTTGTTTAAACATTGGACTTTCTTTGCGTATCGAAAGATCGACCTGATTGTTAATGTTTAAACATTCTGTGTTGTTTTCGCACATATCACAGTTGATGAAAGTTTAAAGGCATTACTTGAGTCAGTGTATTGCATGATGAGGGGATATGCTGAGATCGTGAGGTCCATAAGAATTTAGTGCAAAATTAATATACCTTAACGTATCTGTAAGCATTTCGAAAGTTTTTAGATTGAGTTTAAGAGGATAACTATATCGTCAATCAACGTGAATCGTTTAGATCTTAACATGTTTAAAAGCTCAACGGTGCTAGTGATTTGTCTCATAAACTGATATGATCCTCTTACGCAAACTCACAAAAATATAGTTTGTAAATAATTCTTTGCTGCTTTCTCTTAAAAACAAAAACCCAAAAAGATTGTGTTTAGTTTAAATATTTGAAAATACAAAAAGATTTTCAACAACTGATGTTGGAAAGCTGATTTTCAAAATTCCGAGTGCTAAACAGGATGAACAGAGGTTTGGGAGAGTTTGTTTGATGTGTGAAATAATTTTGAAATGTTTAGAGGGTTCATTAATTTGAATCAAAATTTTGAAAGTTTCAAATTTGAAAAGTTTATCAAATGTCAAAATTTGTTTATCTTACAAGTGGTAGAGGTTTGTGCAGGTTAAAGCCAGGTTTCTGATCCTGTTGCTACAAAGAGCCAAGAGATGTTTCAGATCCTGTGAAAACCTGAGCAGAGTTTGAGTCAGGATACGATCTTAAGGCGATAACGAATTCCAGACAACGATCCCAGCTGATTAATAGGGGGAGTCTGATGATGTTAGAGCCAGATTCAAATCCTGGAACAATACTCAAGACAGAAGCTGCAGATGCTGAAGATCTTAACGAATCAAAAGACCTGATAAAGTTTTTAGAGAGCTAGGTTGCAATCTAGGAATAGTCAGGGTAAGATTCTGGAAGAGAGAGAGAGAAGATAGAGATGAGGATACTTTCAACGTCAAATATTTTGAAAAGAACGAGAAGAGTGATCAAGACTGAAGATTCGACATACTGAAGACTATTGCTGAAGACTCGTCAACATCCAAGGGGGGAGTCTGTTGGTGCATATGTCTGTTGACTTCGTCTTGTATCGAGTCTTGTGTCTAGATAGGATAGATCGGAGCTCAGTAGGCTAGAAAATAGGTTTTTAGAGTTGTTGGACCATTTCACACGAACTGTCCAGTCCATGTGAAGTGGCATGTGTCCAGTCCATGTGAAGTGGCATGTGTCCAGTCCATATGGAATGGCATGTGTCTAGTCCATGTGAAGTGGTATTGTCCAGTTCATGTGAAGTGGTCACTTCACATGAAGTGGCTATGTCCAGTTCATGTGGACTGGCCTGCCTATAAATAGTGAGCTCTTGTCTTTCATTTAATGTGTGTGGGATTCCGGTAGCGAAGCTCTACCGAAGTGTCTCCAAGTCTGTAAACGTGTTCTAATCAATACAAGAGACAATTAATAGTGAATATCAAGCTGAAACAAGATCTAATCTCTGAATTCCGCCTTTGATTAGATTGAGATCTCTTCTGAACGACTCGTCAGGTTGCTAAAACGATCTTACAGAACGAAGTAACGGCTATAAAGCCGTTTAAAATAAAAAAATATTTTTTCTTTAAAAAATTAAACTATAAATACCAAACCATACCCAAATATCTTCAAATTTATACCCAACTAAACAAAAAATACCACCAATTCTTCCCAAACATTTACAAAACAAAATGACGGATGAACTCCCGTTATGGTTCCCACCCATGAGTAGCGAAGAATCATTCGATAGTAGCATTTTTTTTTTCCAAAATCTCATCGAAGACGCTGAACTTTAAGACACAGGCACATCTAACCAAAGGAGATATATTGAACGTGGATGTGAGGTGGGGCATGAGATACTCATGGGGGATTATTTTGTCGAATACCTGAAGTACAACGAAGAAATTTTTCGGCATAGGTTCCGTATGTCGAAACGTTTGTTTCTAAAAATTGTGGCCGACGTGGAAGAGAACGACTCATGGTTTCAAGAGGCCTTCGATGCGCGATGCAGGAAGGGCTTTACGCCGTTGCAAAAGGTGACATCGGCTAGTAAACAGCTCGCAACTGGTAACACTCCATACGAGAACGACGAGTACTTGCATATGGCTGAAAGAACTTCCCGCAAGTGCCTATAATATTTTTACGACACGGTTTGCAAAATATACGCTCCCGAGTTCTTACGTAGACCGACAAGCCACGACATGGCACTTTTATACGAAGCTCACGAGGAAAAACATCACCTTCCAGGTATGTTCAGTAGCCTTGATTGCACCCATTTCGTTTGGCGATTTTGTCCGACAGAGT